>JAHWFP010036923.1:0-14192 GCA_023313725.1 Lithobius niger
GTGAAATACTTCATATACGCGTGAGCCACACTTTGATGACTTGGAATTACTTAATAAAAAAAACCTCTGTCATGCACTGTAACAACAACCGCTATTATGAATCTAAAAGTAGTAACTCTCACAATTGTCGGTTAAATATGTATTAGCTTTTAGGCCTAGTTTTAGATTTTAAGCATATTATCAGGTTTTAGGCCTAATTTTTACGTGCTATTTAATTACGTAAGTAGCATCTAATGGAGAATAGCATCTAATGGGTTTAAGAGTAGGACTATCCATTTACGCAACACAGTATCAAGAGTTTTTTTAAGGAAGCTAATGTGTGTCGTTAACGAAATCCTTTTGTTTTTACGGTTGCGTGTCTTCCTGTAGTGGTTAAAAGCGACGATCAAATGTTATTACTTCATTGAGATACGTTGAGAAATCTTATTAGCTGTGAGGAAGCAACGAAGTTTTAACTTGTCGTGTTTTTAAAGTCCATTGACTACCACTGAAAAAGACGACAGAAGACAGCACAGAAGACTAAAAGCAACTTAGCAACATCTTTTTCTAAAAAACTGCTGCTACTTATACTTCAACAACCGAGTTTCTTAATGCCAACAACTTGTATGGATTTGTTTGCTAATACCAAGAATTTATCGGGTTTGAAAGGAGAATTTAAACTCTAAAAATTCCTTATTGAAACGTGTTACATTCATTCCTATTAGTTTCGTCCGAGTTTTCAGAGGGCGCCAAACATTCTATCTCGTAATTTTTTTCATTTTTCAGTCCAAATCTAAAGTAACTGTGTTACAACTAAAGTAAACTCAATAATAATTAAATACAAGCTGGTTTCGTTTAGTTTAGTTTAATTTTCGGCTGAAAACTGTGTAGAAATTCCCAAATAAAACTCATGGCTCCCTCTATAAACTTAGACGGAACAATGAACTAACACTTCAGTAGGGGGTCTCAGTCACAAATTCTCCTCACCAACCCTACAAATTTTTGCTAATATGAAGCCAAAAATATGTTACAGAAGGATCTTGCCATGTCTACCATTAAAGGCACTGTTGAGGAATGGCACTCGGCGTGTCGCCGCAGTCGCCGTGAGGAGGTGGTGTTGGCCCGTTTGCGCATTGGTCAAACTCGACTTACTCACTGTTTCCTTTTGCGGGGGGTTGACCCTCCTGAATGTTATTGGTGTCGGCGGCCACTTACGGTCCGGCACTTCCTTGTTGATTGTTGCCATCTTGATGCTTTTCGTCGTCGTTTCCATCTTCCGCATGACATTGTGCGTCAATTGGGCGATAAGTCTGTCCTCCTGTCCGGTGTTTTTCAATTTTTGCAGGAGGTACAGATGTATGACAAGATTTAGATTAGGGGTTTGAATAATATCTCTGTAATGTGTGGTGCAGTGGCAACCCGGACCACTGCACTGTGACTGAGGTTGGCGCTAATGACCAAGCTGTCGACGCGCCATTAAGCCTCATCTCCCCCCCCCCTCTACCATTAAATAATATGTATGAATAAAATGTGAAATATGTAAGGCTATCAAAACAAAGTGTTTCAGAATTTTGTATACCTAATTTGGAAACGTTAGTTGGTTAAGTTAGACGGCTTTTTCCTGGTGACTGTAGTGTACGGTGTTGATCAAATTTCCTACTGAAAATCATTTTCATTTGCCTTTTTCCGTACAAGTATTCATTCAGGCTATTACATTTGCACAACGTAGACATGTAAAGAAAACAAAATACCTTTACCATTAAATTATCATTAACGTCTGTTTCTTTGGTAAGGTTATTTAATACCAAAACAGCACTAAAAAAGTTATTACTGTACAAGAATTCATTGTCAATGGGTATCCATCCCACTAACTGGTTTAGTAGAAAACGGGGATTGAAAACCTGTAGTAAATATTGTTACCATGTAGTTTGTTCACAGCCGTTGATGTAAGAAATTTTAGAAAAATTAGTAAACCTTTTAAATTAAGTCTGAGTAAATTAAAGAAGTCGGATTAAATTATTGCTTGTAAATACGTATTGCAACAGAACACAACTGCAGGTTACCCCTACTTGATGTTTCTGTCTTAAGGTCTATCCCAACATTGTATTCCAGCGGCAATATAATTACCGATCAGATTGAGTTCAACAGTCTTGCAGCCCTAACCTAACCATTGGTACATACGTGTTACTGTACATTACGTCTGAAAGTGTTAAAGGTTTTTTAGCTTAAAGCTGCCATGCAGCTAGAGTGGCTACCCTAACCATCGGTACTTAGTGTTACTGTACATTAAGTCTGAAAGTATTAAAAGTTGATTTGCCTGAAGCTTCCCTGCACCTATATTGTTGTGTCGATGGAAAACCTAACCATCGGTACTTAGTGTTGCTGCACATTAAGTCTGAAAGTATTAAAGGTTTATCCACCTGAAGCTGCCCTGCAGCTACATTATTGTGGTGATGGCAAACCTAACCATCGGTACTTAGTGTTACTGCACATTAAGTCTGGAAGTGTTAAAGGTTTATTCGCCTGAAGCTGCCCTGGGGCTACATTGTTGTGTCGATGGCTAACCTAACCATCGGTACTTAGTGTTACTGTACATTACGTCTGTAAGTATTAAAAGTTTATTTTTCTGAAGCTGCCCTGCACCTACACTGTTGTGTCGATGGCAAACCTAACCATCGGTACTTAGTGTTACTGTACATTAAGGCTGAAAGTGTTAAAGATTTATTCAGCTGAAGCTGCACTGAAGCTACATTGTTGTGTCCATGGCTAACCTGACCATCGGTACTTAGTGTTACTGTACTTTAAGTCTGAAAGTATTAAAGGTTTATTCGCCTGAAGCTGCTCTGAGGCTACATTGTTGTGTCGATGGCTAACCTAACCATTGGTACTTAGTGTTACTGTACATTACGTCTGAAAGTATTAAAAGTTTATTTTTCTGAAGCTGCCCTGCACCTACATTGTTGTGTCGATGGCAAACCTAACTATCGGTAGTTAGTGTTACTGTACATTAAGGCTGAAAGTGTTAAAAGTTTATCCGCCTGACGCTGCCCTGCACTTACATTGTTGTGTCGTTGCCTAACCTAACCATCGTCACTTAGTGTTACTGTATATTAAGCCTGAAAATATTAATGGTCGATCCGCCTGAAGCTGCCCTGCAGGTACATTGTTGTGTCGATGGCAAACCTAACCATGGGTACTTAGTGTTACTGTACATTACGTCTGAAAGCATTAAAAGTTTATTTGTCTGAAGCTGCCCTGCACCTACATTGTTGTGTCGACGGCAAACCTAACCATCGGTACTTAGTGTTGCTGCACATTAGGTTTGAAAGTATTAAAGGTTTATCCGCCTGAAGCTGCCCTGCAGCTACATTGTTGTTGGGTGAGGATAGGATTATTTCTGGAACCACTTTCATATGCTTCAACTCTCAAAACGCTAATCACAAAGAAAGAAAATGAAAAAAATAAGCCGAGGTACACATCCTCGAGTTTCCGCAGGTCTATCAGAGAATCTGAGCTTTCAAAGTTGCGTAGTTAAACAGGCAGTGTTTACATACAAACACAGGCATTCTCCTTTAGTTATTAACTAATTGTTTTACGAGCAAACAATTACTGAAAAAAACAACGTGTTATCTCACAAATCTATACCATGATGACAAATATATCATTTATCTCAAATAAATAAAAATCAGCACTTCAGCAATACATATCGTAATGAAAAATAAATACCAAGACTTTTGCAATGTGTACTTACAACAATATTTCACAATATTTCATGACAGTAAATGACAAGAATTTTTACCATTGTTCTTGCAACAATTCGCACCATAATCTCAGGACAAATAAATGATAAGAATTTGAAAATTTGTTCTTGCTAAAAATCTATACTAATACGATAATACTATGTGAGAAATAAATTGAGTTTATTTGATAATGCGGGCTTGCAACCATCAAAGCAGTTATATTGTATAATAAATAAATAGCAAGCATTTGACAATGTTTGATTGTAACAATACACACTGTACATAATCCTGTATGGCACTTAAGACGCTAAAGTTTTTTTTACCATTTAGAAATGAAAATGGAAAACGTAAAACTATTCTGTTTGTGCAATTTTGGTTTTGAGACATGAAACATACAATGAGAACAGAATAATACAAACGGTTATATGAAACCAGTGTAATTAAGGTCTCTACGGAAAACCGTGGTAGGCATGAACACGTCTTTTATGATTATGCATCATTCGATCAGAGGCAAAGCGGCAATTGCAGATGTTGCATACAAAACGTTTGCCTTGTAGTTCTGGATCTTTGTGCTGCAGTTCGTGGATCTCCAGGCTGTATTTAGTGCTGAAATACTTGGCACAAGTTTGACACTGATGTTTTTTGTTGTGTAAGTTCATATGGTTAACGAGACTCGTACGGCTGCCCGATGCTTTCCCACAAATACGACAAATGTGGCATTTCGCGCCTGAACGGGCACCTGGAAATAAAATACAAAGTCAATTATAGCATGAACGGAGAACAATAATCTACATTGTTAACACTGTGAGCGAGTGAGGCCAGACCACTCTGGTGAAGGATCAAGAATTTCAGACCATCTGTTACCTCGAGTTTGAGTAACACAGCAAGTGTAAGTTTGCTATTTTCCAAATTGTTTATTCATGGCTGGTAACCCTTCTATCTCATTGGCACACCCGTAGGCATGTACCTGTGGGTGGTATTCTTTACTTGATTGCATAATAGGCCTCTCACGACTGTTTCTCATGCAGCATTGCTATCAATGGTCCTGCGCCATTGACAGCAAAGCTGCATTAGAAACAGTCGCGAGAGGCCTATTCTGCAATCAAGTAAAGAAATCCACCCACGGGTACATGCCGACAGATGTGCTGACAGGTTACCTGGCATAATAAACAATTTGGAAAATAACAAACAAACACTTGCTGTCTTATTCAAACTCTAGGTAACAAACAGTCTGATATTCTTAGACCCCCACCAAGCAAAAGTCTAAGTAGGAAAAATGGGCATCAACGGAAGTAACAGGATGTGGAAAAGAAACGACCAGAAGTAGGAAAGAAAAAGAGAGGAATAACAACAAAAATCCAACAAGTCTTCAGTGTTTCCTAAGATATTCTGATACAGAGACCTCTCCTTTCTTTTGAAAATAACCTTGTGTTCTAAAAAAATAATACACGGTACTAACTTGTTAGAGGTTAAAAACTGTTGTTTTTATTCATTTCGCTGAATGTTAAGTGAATTTAGTAAATAAAATAAAAATGAAAAGCATCACTAGAATGACATTACACAAGCTGTAGGATGCTACAAGAAACATACTACTTTAAAACAGCAGAAGACACAAAGCTTCAACCGGCAGTATCCAGCCGTTTTTAAGTTGTTCAATAGAAAACAGCTGGATACTGTCGACCAAATATAATGTTGAGTAATATTAGTTTTAGTTAACTGAGGAACGCAAGTTTCATAGCTTCTGACCATAACCCTCTTTTCACTACAAATAGAAATAGAAATAGAAAGAGACGATGCACGGCACATCTTCCCACCGAAATACCCAAGCGGCAGATGGTAAGTGCAAAAGGTACCACCATTATGACATTTGTTCTTTGCCGCATGAGGGAAGAAACTGGATAATCCGGAGGAAACCCTCGTGCAACGGGCAGGAAGCAACCGGAGAAAATCCCGTACATATACACTTCCCATCACCAGGATCAAACCCGGGTCTGTACGAAGTTAGAGATGTACACTAGGACCAGGACGCCTATCGAATCTGACGCCTCAGTGCTTGCAGCTACCCGTGCATTAGAACCACAAATGCTGAAATAATAATGAAAAAGAAGCAACAAGCAATTCAAATCATAAGAACATTGCAGTTTGGTGTCGATCAGTATGAACAAATACGTATTGTATGTCTTATCCTTGCAGTTTCATTTCTCTTCGAAGTGAAAATTAGCTTGCTCATATTATCAATTTATTATCAAGAGAATACACAGGAAAAAAAATTAGATTGTCCTACTTCATCCCGATATAACTTAGATACTTGAACAGGATTCCAAAAGTTGTTTTTTCAAACTACAACATATTCTGATGTTTCTTCCTATGGAATTGGAGGCCTTGACGAGAAGTAACCTCATGTCCACAAATGTCACAACGCCACATCTGACGCTGATCCTTAGGCAAATGAGTTTCAAAGTGTTCCCGTAAGTGACTTTGGCGACCGAAGCATCTACTGCACACGGAGCATTTGTGAAGTTCCATGTGCTGTTTTAAGTGACTGCTGTACGAGCTTTCTTTGGTAAATTGTTGATTGCAAATTTTGCATTTGTAAATGGGCCATGATCTCTTTCCATTATGAAAAAAGTCACCTGAAAAATAAATACATTTGTCAATGATAAATTATTGGTTGCTGGCAGGTTCCTATCTGCTTTTTATTTGTAAATGCAACAAAGTTTGAATGCAATCGTATGGTTTTATAAACGATAAATTATAATAGATAAGTAATGAGATCTTGTTTCGTTCTCCCTAGCCCCAACCACTTTACGACACTCGATTTAGCGTATGTGAATTTCAAGAACGAAACAGTTCGCCGAGTAGGTCTTGTTCTCATCGTAAGCGTGGTCTTGTGCTTCTTACACAGTATATCCCAAAAGTCCCGTCCAATTCTAAATTAATTACAATGGAATCGACATCGACTGTTAAATTCTTTTTTAGGAAGTTAAGCATGTAGCCAGTTATCCATATAGAAAGTCAGCTTTGGATAATCATATTTCGAAACCCAAACCGATATTGGAGATCGAGTTCGAGACAATGTATTATCTTAAGTATACAAGAATGATAAAGCGTTGTTCTAGTACATGAAGCTTGATTGTAGGCACAAACTATGTTTTCTAAAAAAAAAGAAAATATGAATGACAACACGACATTTTATTTTACAAAAATCAAATATTACACAAGCCAATTAATAAAAGGTAGAAAAATTCCGTATATGTTAAAGATACAAGAGCGCACCGAATAGCAGGTTTCTAGAGTTTTAAATTTGTTCATATCGGTCATTATTTCAGCCTGATTTATATCTGGTAGGTTACGTGAGATTACTAATGTATTGTTCTTATTGTTTTACACGTAATTTTACAATTGACCTTCATTCTACACAGCCACTCTGTGGCAACAAATGAAGTGCCACTATTTGGGATGTTTCAGGGCAGAGAAGAAAAATGCCATAGTTAAGGCAATTTTCTTTATTGAAGTAGCATGACTTGGATGGGAAAGAATAATCAACTCCCTTCCGTAATGACTAAGACGGCAGTATGTAACTTCAATGTCTATTCTGAGTGTCATAATTTATTGTTTATGGCTAAGTATTTTTAGACATTACAAAAAATTACCCGCTAATGGTGGTACCTACTTATTTGACATGGTTTTTACCCACTAATGGTGATACATACTTGTTTGACATGGTTCTTAACAGCCTGCAGAACCTGGCTTACCCATTTTCTGTCCCCTAGGATAAACAAATTCATGTCCCCCCTCCCCCTTCCAAACTAATCGTAGAATCAAGAAACGTTCCACACACTTGACACTTGTAAACGTTCAGAATCGAAGTGACTAATCATGTGACGTATTCATTGTTTCGCTTTCTCGAAAATACGTCCACATTCAGGACAAGACAAAGGCACGATACCTGAAATAATAGAAGAAAATACATTGAATGAAAGTATTTAAAAATCAGAAGTAGTAACAACGGAATAACAAATGTATTTGTTGTTGAGTTTAACCACAGCATTAGAAACATTATAATTCATTATGAAACTTTCTCAAGATTAATAAATATCACCTTTTTGACGATATTGCAGACAATAAACAATAAACTCAAGAGTATAATGATAAATTCATCTGTGTGGTTAAGTAGGTGTACAGTAAGTAGGTGTGCATTCATGAGTTGCGTGCTTCCCCAGCAGGGCCGCAGCTAGATTTTTTCAGGAGGGGCATTTGATCATTTTTATGTTCCTTCCCCCACCAACTTTGTACTTAGTTCCCTTCCCCCATCCCTCCAAACATGACAGTTTCCCCTGGTTTTGCCCTATTTCTGCTTGGGACTTTCGTATGCAACTCTCTTTTTAGCAAAGATGGATCAGGGCGCGTTTACGCAACGACTCGCCTTAGCATTCTCGCAGCTGAAATTTAATCGCGATGGCAAAGGTGCCATCGCCATGGTTTGAATGATAAAAAGCCTGTAAGGTGTAACATGTATTCAATATTAACGCAACGTTTCGGGTCTGAATGCGACCCTTTATCAAAGGTAATATAAAAATGAAAAATAAAAGTTTTTGGAGTGGAAACTCAAGTCATATTAAAAATACAAAAGAAATAAAATCCAACCAACACCAACGAAAACACAAAGTGCCAGAAGGACCTAAGACCCGTTAAAAAACCGGGCAATAGGGAGACCCACAGTCTACCTGCCATAGCAGGCCGGCTGTGGATAGTGAGGAAAGCCAGGTGGTTTATATACCACTCATCCCTAGCGGGAAAAATCTTTAATTCCAAGTTTGTGTAGAGTCGAAATGTACTCTGCTATTTAATTAAAGATTTTTCCCGCTAGGGGTGAATGGTATATAAACCACCTGGCTTCCCTCATTATTCACAGCCGGCCTGCTATGGCAGGTAGACTGTGGGTCTCCCTATTGTCCGGTTTTTTAACTGGTCTTAGGTTCTTCTGGTGCTTTGCGTTTTCGTTGGTGTTAGTTCGATTTTATTTCTTGTGTATTTTTAATATGACTTGAGTTTCCACTCCAAAAATTTTTATTTTTTATTGTTATTTTACGCTTGATAAAGGGTGGAATTCAGACCCGAAACATTGCGTTAATTTGTATACATGTTGCACCTTACAGGCTTTTTATTCATTCAAATCCTATTTCGGTGCTTTTATCCGACAGTTCATCACTATGGAACAGCGCTTCCTGGATTAGCTAAATCCGACATCGTTTGAACAAATGCTTGCTGTCTTATAATTCGTGGCAGTAAGATAAGGAATTTCTCCTGAAGAAACAATTTTCCCAGTCGATTCTGAACTCAATTGTTGACTCGTTTCGTTGTGAGCTGGCAGAGCTAAAACCGACACCATGTTGGAATTTCAAACAATTTCTAGTTTCTAGTTGCGAGAATGCAAAGGCGAGTAGTTGCGTAAATGCGCCCTTAAGCCTGTAAAAGCTAAAGGAAACGATGGAAAATTACTGACTGTGCTGACGTTTGTTGTTGCATTGTCGAATGTGTACAATGGCATGTCACCAAAACATAAACGGTTTATGTTGCATGGCGTATGAACAACGCCTCAAAATTGTAAACAACCCATCATAGTGGTGGAAATAGACTAGGGGAAGTATTACTGTCCTCTACGAAGTTCTAGTATTTAAGTAAGGCTAAGAGTACGATTTAGGGGGGGGGGGGGAATGAGGCTTAATGGCGCGTCGACAACTTGGTCATTAGCGCCAACGTCAGTCACAGTGCAGTCACAGTACGATTTAGGCTACAGACCTATACTGCCACGTGCAGTCATTTACTCAGACTGGGATACTCACACTACATACACGAGCGGGTTCGGTATGCCTTTCTTTTCGCCTTTTACCGGGGTATTAGATACAGATAAATGTATGTGTGAACGTTAAATGAAAATTGTTGAAATATACTATAAAACTAGGGCAGCCCTCCCCCCGTATATGGCCGGTTTTATATAGCATTCTATTGATTTCCCGTTTGTATGAAAATACTGTGTTTTCCCAATAAAAGTTTGGATTTAGTTAGATTCAGGGTTAAGAGACATAGAGGCCTAAATCCCGTTTGCATGAAAATATTGTGACTGGAAAAACATATGACGTCACCCGTACTGTGCCTCTTTGTTGAAAACACAGTTTGAATCACTACTTATACAGAACAGACAATTCCGTTTGGCCGACATTCCGTATGGACGCACAAACAAAAGAAATATGAATTAGTAGTGGGAATTTCGGTGATCTGGTAACACAAACAAACAAACAAATATTACGATCTTAGTTATATAGATTATAAAATGTATAACAACCTATTATATATGTATAAATATATACAATATCATACAATTTCTATAAGGCTACCTAGAGTGTTATCCCACGTAATTAAATTACTTTGTGTTCTGCACTAATTTTTTTTTATACCTGCTGTTTTTTGCCTTTGTTCGTGTATGTTGAGTATTTTATATTTGGTGCCTTGGTGTTTGTTAAGTTAAAAGTTTAGTAGCTGTAGTTGTTTACAACCATGATACCATTAATTGTTATGTAGTAGTGAAGAGCTCCTTGAAACTATAAAGTGTCTCGGGGGCTGGGGGGGGGGGGGAGATGAGGCTTAATGGCGCGTCGACAGCTTGGTCATTAGCGCCAACCTCAGTCACAGTGCAGTGGTCCGGGTTGCCCACTGCACCACACATTACAGAGATATTATTCAAACCCCTAATCTAAATCTTGTCATACATCTGTACTTCCTGCAAAAATTGAAAAACACCGGACAGGAGGACAGACTTAACGCCAAATTGACGCACAATATCATGCGGGAGATGGAAGTGTCTCGGTCTTCTGGAAAAAAATGTGTTCTATTGTCAACACAATCTCAACACATGTGGCCCTTACAAAAGCAATGGTCTTCTTGTGTTGGACCAAGCCTACACAATAAATAAGGGCTTGAAGGATTATCACATACTAATGCATCGCAGCGTGTTCAATCCAGTGCATTGCACCAGGCATATGAAAAGTACCCCCAGGTGTGCAAAGGACTTTTTATATGCCTGGTACAATGCAACTGATAATACCTCAAAAACCTTTATTTGTTGTTTGCAATCATTTAGAGTTGGTCCAACACCCTTTTATAAGGGTGCAATTGGTACAAGGTCTCATGCCAATAAAGTCTCATGCCATTGTCCAGGGTGGTCGAAAATCTAGTCACAGCTGAATAAGTCCCAAACAGTGCAATATATCTATAAAACAAGTTAGTAGTAACAATGATAAAACTAGGAAGAATAAACCAACACCTGGAGAGGAAAAGAATGAGCATAACGTTACTCACACTGATGGCCACTTTCTCGGGCATCCTGTTGCTAACTCTAAGCTCTTTATGGCTTTAGTATAAATAGGAAAGTTCCCCAATTTCTATATATTAGATGTACCCCTTTCTAGCTGGTTTCCACGTGTGAGAGCGAAATACTTTTACTGAGCAGGATGAATTGAAAATGACGCCCCCCCCCCCCCCGTCCCTTCTTGAGATTTCACACCTACAGCCTCTCCGGTACCCTTTACCCTGCCTGCTGCATTCCCCCACTGAACGGTATGAATACTCCCATCCCTGTCCCCCTCCCTTGGAACCCCTTGTGTTTAGTCTTTTTTAGAGAAGTAAATAGTGTTTTACATGGATGGCACCACTCTTATTGTCAGTGTGGCTGAATTGCGGGTTTCTCCGTTATAACATCAAGGATGATAAGCCCGCAACAACGATCATGCAAGCAATGTTTGTTAATTTGAAACAATTCAACTGCTCTAAGCCAGCATTATTGAAGCAATATTTCGTTTGTGACTAATTGTTACAGACACATCTGTTCACATTGTCAGCTCGGCAGTTTTCTTTTGCTACCATGCCAATAACGAACCTGCTCCATGCCAAGAATGAACCTACTCGCCATCTGTCATTGTAACACATCGCATCTTATTTGTGCTATTTGCATCTCATCCCAGCTAAGCATATTATATAATTATATAGATAATATTTAATTCAATCAGTCAGTGAAAAAACTAATAGACACTTTACTGCTTGACATGTTGTGCTTGTTAAGGCAAGTTTAGTATGTCCATAATATTGGCATTTATTCATAGATTTTCATTATATTTTTAGGTTGGGGGTACTTAATATTTACCTACAGCTCTATTTTAGACTGATGTTCTAAGGAGCTTTAGACAAAAATTAACAACTTGATGATGTTCGAATAAGTCATGAAAACATTGAATTTACGCTCATCCGATTCCTAATAGTTTTGTCATTATTATTACATTCAGTTTTTCGACCAACTGCACATTTCTTCAACTATCGTATATCCTAGCCTGATATAGTTCACACATTTCCTTCTTGATAAGTATATAGCGATTGTACTTTTGTGTAGTAAATGTACACCACATTTTTCACCCTGTTGATGACCAATGGCTGAAAATTCGAAATTTGTTCATGTTGAAGTCTAAATTCAAAATACAATCTCCACACTATTTCTAGCACATGTGGAAGATGTGGCATACATGTCGAAGATAAATGAGAAGACAACATGACAGAGTGTTGAATGATTTGCGTATGTGCAATGTCTGTGGTAATTATACATGTTCCCTACATTCCAGAATGCACGACCCGTAAAACATAAGATGAATAATGCTGGTTGATACAGTCTAGGCTGCACAGCAACCCGAAATGAATTTCAAAGTATACCCTTCATTGGATGTTAAAGCACTTTGGCAAAATCACTGAAAACCAACATACCATGTGGAAGGAATGATTTTATTAAGAACCCTTTACATTTTGATAATATTTTTTTTCATTTTGTAAAAGTGCTTGCACCATAGTACCAGAAGACTCTGGAATCTTAACAACAACAACCCATCAATCATAGTGTTTTTATGTTGCGTATCTGGCCCTCTATGAATGAGGACTGCAAACCTGCCCTTTCACCAAACTCTACGTACACTAAAAATTAGCACATTGGATCTGATCTGTACATTTGCGAGAAAATATGTAGCAAAGCCATATGTAACTTTAACAGACTTAGTAATGAGACATTACTTAGTACAGACTTAGTAATGAGACATTTAATAAATGAGTGTGTCGCTTGCTCTGACGTGAGTTTACACCCTACCAGCAATTTCGAGTTGGTATGCAAACTGGATTTTCTGGTTGGTCTGGAAACTTTTTTCTTGAGTTGCTCTGCAAACAAGTTTTTAGTTGTTCTGGTACAGCTACTTTAGAAGCCCATGAAAATGGGATTTTTTATGTCTGTTAGGTATGATTCTGAAGTTGATGTCCTTTAATCAATCAACCTATAAAGCTCAGCAAAACTGAATACTTGACTTTTCCACAAGTTTAGGGCAAATACTTTGGTACAACTTAAATACAACTTAAATGTTCATCTTGCCATGTTCAGTTTTCTATCTTAGCCAAAAGCATTACGTTAAGCAAAAGTATGAATTAAATGGGGCATCCAATCCAATTGTAATCTTGGGGATTTGAAATTTATTTAACTCAATCCCGAGATCCTGGAAAATTACGGCAGAAAGAGGGTAGCAAGAACAAAAGCTTTGTTTGAACGTAAAACTTTGGTGGAGTATCGAATTCTTAGTGAATCACGATAGGATGCCCATATTGGTGGGAGAGGGCTTACAATAAAAGCATGCTGTAATAATTCAATTTGAAAAGAAAGGTTATTGAAGAGAAATTATGTCTTCTGATCATCCAATCCAATTTTAATCTTGGGGCATCAAAATTTATTTAACTCAATCAAGAACAAAATCTTTGTTTGAATGTAAAACTTTGGTGGACTATCGGAAGTAAATCATGATAGGATGCCCGTATTGGTGGGAGAAAGGCTTCCAATAAAGGCGTGCTGTGGTAATTCAATTTAAAAATAAAAGTTATTAAAGAGGTATTATTTCTTCTGATCATCCAATCCAATTGTACTCTTGGGGTTTCGAAATTTATTTAACTCAATCCCAAGATCCTGGCAAATTATGGCAAAAAGAGGGTAGCAAGAACAAAACCATTGAATTGGATGTTTGAATGTAAATTTTTGGTTGAGTAGTGGATTCTTAGTGAATCAAGATAGGATGGCAGAAAGGCTTACAATAAAGGCGTGCTGAGGTAATTCTATTTGAAAATAAAGGTTATTGAAGAGGAATTATACTTCAGAAGAACTAACACACCATAATTATCAAAATATGAAATCATTATTAACAAAACAAAATTGATGCAAATAATATTTTCATTTCTCTATCTTCTTTTTGATCCAGAAAGGGATGTTCCGTGTTTATTCAACCAGTGAGAATTGAGTTCTGCCCGGGAAGGATATACTATCTTGCAATTATTGCACATGTGAATATTTTTACGCTCTTCTCGACTCAAGTGCGCGTACGAATGGAGACGCAGATTTCTAGA
>JAHWFP010036929.1:0-13433 GCA_023313725.1 Lithobius niger
TTCATGAATATAGCCTACAGGGTATATCTTGTGGGGGTTAGTTTATTTTTGATAAACGTTTGGAAATAGGGCAGTAATTCATGAATATACCCTACAGGGTATATCTTGTGGGGGTTAGTTTATTTTTGATAAACCTTTGGAAATAGGCAGTAATTCATGAATATAGCCTACAGGGTATATCTTGTGGGGGTTAGTTTAGTTTTGATGAACGTTTGAAAATAGGGCAGTAATTCATGAATATAGCCTACAGGGTATATCTTGTGGGGGTTAGTTTATTTTTGATAAACGTTTGGAAATAGGGCAGTAATTCATGAATATAGCCTACAGGGTATATCTTGTGGGAGTTACTTTATTTTTGATAAACGTTTGGAAATAGGCAGTAATTCACGAAAATAGCCTACAGGGTATATCTTGTGGGGGTTAGTTTAGTTTTGATAAAGGTTTGAAAATAGGGCAGTAATTCATGAATGTAGCCTACAGGGTATATCTTGTGGGGGTTAGTTTATTTTTGATAAACGTTTGGAAATAGGGCAGTAATTCATGAATACAGCCTACAGGGTATATCTTGAGGGGGTTAGTTTATTTTTGATAAACGTTTGGAAATAGGCAGTAATTCATGAATATAGCCTACAGGGTATATCTTGTGGGGGTTAGTTTATTTTTGATAAACGTTTGAAAATAGGGCAGTAATTCATGAATATAGCCTACAGGGTATATCTTGTGGGGGTTAGTTTATTTTTGATAAACGTTTGGAAATAGGGCAGTAATTCATGAATATAGCCTACAGGGTATATCTTGTGGGGGTTAGTTTATTTTTGATAAATGTTTGGAAATAGGGCAGTAATTCATGAATATAGCCTACAGGGTATATCTTGTGGGGGTTAGTTTATTTTTGATAAACGTTTGAAAATAGGGCAGTAATTCATGAATATAGCCTATACGGCTATATCCATGAATTACTACCCTATTTTCAAACCCCTATCAAAAATTAACAATGAAAGCAATCGTAAGGCGGTTTCATATCTGTGGAAAAGAAAAACTCTAAACAGTTTTACTCAAAAAAGATTAATACTACTATTCTACAACGTGTGCTACAGTTGTTGTACACAGAATATCTAGTTGAATCTCAATTTCACGTTAAGTACTGTTGACTTAACAGTGTAGGGGCGGGGGGCGGTTGATTATTTAATGGCGCATCAACAGCTAGATTATAAGCAAATCACAGTGCAGTGGCCGTGTTGCCACTCCGCCACACATTACAGAGATGTTAACCAAACCTCAAACCCAGATCTTTTCGTACATCCCTGCCTCTTCCAAAAGTTGAAAAACCCCGGACAGGAGGGCAGAATCATCACCCAGTTGACTCGCAATGTCTTGCAGAAGGTGGATACAGCGACGAACACCATCAAGATGATGACAACCAACGAAAATGCGACGGATCACGAGTAACCGGCGGCACCAATGACATTTCGACTTGATAACCATCCTCAAAAGGAAGTAATTAGTAAGGTTGGTGTCACCAATACGCAGACGGGCTAACACCACCTGTTCCCGGCGACTGCGGCAACATGCTGAGTGGCATTCCTGCCCGCAACTTATTGCCATCTCGTTTGTCCCACAAGACTTGCCAAGCAGTAAGCAATCTCAGAATAAGCTGAAAAGGCGTCTGAGGGAATAGGGCAAAGATCCAACAACTTCCATAATTCTTGTCGCAGCACCATTCAGTGTCACATAATAATAATTCACGTTGTGGTAACGGACTTAATTAAGTTTCTGTACAGCGTTGAGTGCAAGAATCATAGAGGATCGGTTTTGTAAAGCTTCCAATGCTTGAAACGAGCTTGACAATACCTCTGGCGAAATTGAAAATCGGCTAAATATTCTATGGTACTGGTACATTCGTGTTAAAGCATTAGTGTTAAATTTGTTAGTAAAACTGTTTGAGTTATTCTTTCTGCTGGACGAATTATTGTTTTCATTGTTAATTTTTCAAAGAGGTTTAAAAAAAGGGCAGTAATTCATGACCACCATGTATTCTTACTCAGTAATTCGACACACAACTTTCCAGTTGTGCGGCTTTAGTTGATTGGGCACATTCAAAGCGTGATATCTGTGATTTAAAATGTACTCAAAACTCACATTTGAGAGGAGAGGATCGCGCGGACTGAACAGTCAGCTCGTCGATTTTGAAATGTACTGGGCATCAGCTAAACTATATGAAACATATATCGACGCCAGTGGAGTGAGTAAACCAAACGATAATTCCAGTTTTGTTTGTAATGATTTTTTTTGTGTGAATATTAACTTTAGAAAGAATTGGCTTTCTATTTTAATGCCCATAAAATGTTTACTTTTTCTGTAAAATCATCAGCTAGCTATACTTATAGGATTTCTTGTAGATAAATCTAACGTTAAACTCGAAGTTTTAACAAGTTCACTTGTTCAGCATAAATTTAAACACGAAAATCTCCAAATCGGAGAGGGACAGGCCACACTCCTGACCTGGATAATACAGAGGTGCTCTTTACAGAAAAGTAGTCCAGTTCTAGATTTAACCTCGAGTCTTTAAACATTTTATGCCATTTACCACCTATGCACAACCACATCTTACTTGAAAATAAGAATAAAGAATACGTTTCTGTTATTAGGCCTCTCTCAATATAAACTCTAGCAATAATCTTCCTCCTCACTACTCCCTCCCCCCTGCCGTTGACTTATGGAATGACTGTATTTATCAATGCCGGTAATGAGTTTAGTATATAATGAAGAAATTTCGTCGTGGGCTTCACTTCGTTCCTGAATTTGCAGGACGAGGAGTGGTATCCCAAGATTTGCTGTTTTGTCAGTTAAATCTGGATTCATTATCTTTAATATTTTAAATTTTAATGTTAAATTGCCATTAAGGATGTTTTACTTTGGCATGATGTATTTTATTGTGTATCCTGTATTTGCGATGCTTGACTGCTGATTTTTAATGCACTTGAAAACGGGGTGCTATATATCCCAAAACGTCGTTTGTTTTTGTGTGTGTGCACTTTGCAGACAATTTATTCTTGTTATCTTGTTATATAGGGTGATCTAATTAAAGTGTTACGAGCCAATATCCTGTGAATGGCTAATGAGAGAATAATAATGATAGAAATGAAATGAAGGGTGTGCTGGGGACATTTACACGAGAAAAAAGTAATGAGTTGATATTTCAAAGTCATCCTAGTTTTATCATCCCAACGAGATACGATACGGCAAAAAAGTAAATCAGAAAGTTGGACGAGAGCAGACAATATGACCAACCAAGAAAACAGATCAAAATCAGATAATAAATAAAATAGTTACGACGTTGTTTAAAACCTCACTCTGAACAAGCTGGCTGCACTGTAGTGAAGCCAACTGCTGAGAAGTTAAAAATTATTAACCCCAGTGTGAGATGGCGAGTAGTATGATATTGTGGGATTCGCCCAGGACAGATACCAAGATGGTGGCTCCCATGTAAACCTTTGACCCACTTTTTGGGGCTGAAGGAGTGACGAAATGAAGAAAACGGAAGAGGTCGACTTAAGTCAACATTTTATTCCCTTTCATTTCGAACTCTACAAGTGTTGCCATGGGAGTGACCGTCTAGCCCAAATGAATAAATACATGTGAGAAAAATAAATTCTCGCAAGTTCTGAGGCTAGATTCGAACCTGGATCATTAGGCTGGAACTCTTACCACGATATCCACTAGACTGAGTTAGACAGGTAGGAAAGGGATGCGAATAGTAGGTAGTTACAGGTATTTCCTCCACCAGGTGGCAGCACCTGTTTCAACAGGAATAGGAAACCTGATTTTCCACAACTTTCTTTTCAAGCCTATTGAATTAAAATGAAGAATTTAGTATCTTTACTTGCAGGTATCGTAAAACACTTAAACAATCAATTGGTATTATTAAAGGGGAATGTTTTAAGCCTAACTTTACGCATCTGAGTGCTCACACGGATTATTAAAGGGAATCTTCGCAAAACTGTGGTGTGTCGCGTTATGGTTTGAGTGTAGTTTTGCCTCGGGGCCGAAATCCAGGTTTGTCAATTCACTTCACAGCAGTGGACCATTGGTAAGAACTGTTTCTCTTTGGTTAGGCATACGAATATACTCACGAGTCGAACTCAATGCTGGGATATCCCACCAGTCTGGGGACCGTAAGACTTGTTTACGTGCAGAGTTTAAATTCTTGGCTCCTAATGCTGTGGGGCAATTACCCATCTTCAAGAACCTGCATTATTTAAATTACACATTTTACTGTTATGGGGCTGCTGTGCTCCTACATTTGCCCGCCTTTATATAGGCTGTGCAGAAATGTCTTCTCCATCTGGCATTGTACTTGGTTTCATGAAGTCTGTAATGGGGCTTGAGGGAAAAACAAAAGAAAATATCTGTCTGCTCCCTGGTTACAGGGCTTACAAAGACACCAAAAATGTGCAGTTGGATTCAGTGCGAAAAAAACAAACCAGGCCACAGGATGTGAAAGACACCGCCTGCTTTTTTTAAACATTGTCTTGTATTTATTTAACACAGTAATGTTCCTGTTAGATGTATCATATCAAAACCGAAACTGGTAAAAGGGGCCGCTAAGTTCAGAATGGTTCGGCCCTTCAAAGGAGTGATATCAACACACCAAAACATTCGCCAAGTTAATCGCACCGCTTAATAATTCGAAGGTTAAATGAAAACTAGAACATCGCTACTTTCGGTAGCAATGTTCAAGTTTTCATTTAACGTCCAAAGTTTTATTCGGTGCGATTAAGTTGGCGAATGCTTTAGTGTGTTGATATCACTCCTTTGAAAGGCTGAACCATTCGGAACTTGGCGGCCCCTTTTACCAGTTTTGGTTTTTGATATGATATCACTCCTTTTTTTACATTGTGTATTGACTCAACTCCACTACCGAGCAGATGAGTAATAAAGTGCCACGTCAACAAGAAATTGGTTTTCAACAATTTGCTACTACTTTTTGCCTATAGGCCGAACCATTCTCAACTTAGTCACCTCTTTATTGGCTTTTGGTTTGGTTTTGATTTTGTTGTAATTTGTTGTATTTAGTTAGTTTTGGTGTATTGATATCACTCCTTTGAGGGGCCCAACCACTCTCAACTTGGTGGCTCTTCACCAGTTTTTGGCTTTGTTTATTTTGCTTTGTTTTTACACTTGGTGAATTGGACGTGAATACAATTTCTTTGCAACGTTGTTTAGATTTATCATGATACACTAGTGTGTGTCTAAGCACACACGTCAGTGTACACGTTCTCATTGTCGGAACTTTGGCCGTCCAGTGAGACATGATGCCGACAATACTAACAATGGTTATAACAATATTTTCGTACTTACGCGCCCTCCCACGCCATCCCTGTAACGCCCCAGGCTCCAAACCATAAAAGATACGCAGTTCGTATTTTAGTGCACCCATTCGTTTAATTTCATAGCTGGAAGCCTTCCCGTTATCTGGGAATCGATGAATAATTACCTATGGGATTTAACATGGGGATGAGCGGACTAGCTAGCTAGTTAGTAACACATTTTCAACGTTATTGAGGGGCAGATTTTGCATTGAAAGCAGCATAGCTGGCATTCAAACACGAATTAATTTTTGTCAGGTGGGTCATTGCTCTCGATTTCAACACAATTTAAGCTTTTGTACCGCATTATTATTTTTCCCCAAGTACCTGAAATATGCCCAACTATGCTTCAAGATATAAGACACTGACGCAATGGCGTCATGCTACAATGGTTTACAACCTCGACAATTGAATTAATGTGATGTTTGTTGAGATGTTTGTTGCCTAACTTGGCGCGACACACTAGCGTGTGTCTAGATATCCAGTTCTGAATCATTCGGTAGTAAAGTAAGTTATATTTAAGCCTTGTAGTGAAGATGTGAAGATTGGCTATAAGAAGCATTTCAGAATTGATGCGAATTATTGCAGAGATTTACAATGTGAACCGTATTGTTCCGTTATCATCAAAAGTGACTATTGTTACAATAGATTTTAGCTTTTAATTCTTTCAATTGCCTAGGGCTTTCTCTCTTCTTTTGTACTTTGATTTCACTTTTAATAGCGGAAAAGGCTTGCAAGCTTTAGATCAACATGAACAGGTTTCATAGTAATTTTACTCTATAATGACTGAACATCAGAAAGCTTCAAAACCGTTGCAGCCTGCAACAGTAGGGAATGCAGGAGTATTTTATTTATAATGCAAGAGAAAGAATAAAAAAGCTAACGGTACTTTTTAGGAATTTTAAGGGAAATAAACGTCTTGCAAGGAAAATGGTCATCCTAGTTTAGTAAGGTAAAAAGCTGATGTAAGTAGTTAGTTTATCTAGTGGCTAAATCCATCTGACACTCCTGTTGCATTTGTAGTAAATGGCATGAAAGTGTGACATACCTTTCGGCTACACTGTCGTTAAACTTAATCGGCAATTTACATCTGTATTATGACGAACACTTACATGCAGTAAATGAAGATGTCATTCTACAAACTAGCCGAATTTACAAGGGTTGTATGCCTACAGGTATAAATCCGTTTAGGACCAGTAACGAGCAAACGTCTTTATTTACAAGTTACAAAAGGGATGATATAATCTAACATGGCCTTGTCGTAGTTTTATGAAAAATCTACACGATAACGATGAGTAAATCCACGCTCATGCATACATATAAGTCATGGATAGTGGTAACTGATGGTTCACAGTAACTCTTCCCAGTTTTTATTAAAATCCGGTTGCCAAGAGGAGTTTTTGACAGACGTGTGAAGACTAGTTCATCTAATGCTTTTCAATGAACTCCGACTAATTTTGGTGTGCTAAACACAAATCCAACGGTGCCCCTGTCTATGCCGTGAGCAAATTAAATTCATGATGGTTGCCGTAAGGGGCCCTAAAGCCAGAGGCCACTGTATCTTAGGACTAAACTGGCTCAGACACCCCAAATAAACTATTTTGAATTAGTCTTGACACCATGATTGCGAATCTTACCAAGAAGCAACGCTGAACATGGCTCCCATTTAGCTCCCAAAACTGGCCAGAACCCGTTGATAAACATTAGTTAGACCACTCTTCATGTTATACCTCCCTGGCTACCGGAATATTAGTGTTTTACGCGAGATGACGGAATGCAACAGTCTCCGGAAACCATTATTACTCTTTTATACTTATTTGTACATTTAATGTATACATATAATGAAGTTCTTTGTGAATAAACAAAATCTATAAAACTATAGATCTATAAAACGTATTGGTTTTCCATTGAATGGAATACGCCTCAAAAATAAAAATAACTATCAGGTTTGCCTCTTACCTTTGATGGGTTGTATAGTTACTCGGCTCTTGTGCGTGTTAGATGCATCTACAACTCCAAACTCCGATACTGATTCTTCTCGAGGACTGCGTGGGTACCAAGATTCTTTTGGACCATCTAATCATGTCAAGACATATATATTTTTTTCGTTTAATCTTTCAGTTTTTGGTAACAGTAGTAAAAAAAAAATGTGGAAAACTTACCTGTACTTACGCCTTCCGATTGGAAATGCATTGTCGTTCCGCATACTGGACAAACTGGAATGGACTAAAAGAAAACGAGAACAAATACACACAAAAAAAAGTATTACCAATTTTGTCAGAGCCCAGAAAATGAGACATTCCACTATCATTAATTCACATTCACAAGTCATGGCTTTAATCATATTTTCGGTTTTCATCTCATTGCAGCAAGAAGGCAAGTTCGTGGTAACAACATAGGTCCTAAATAAGCAAAGCAATATTTTTCTGTAGTGCAGAGGTGATATAAATCACTATTTTTGTGACCAATGGCCCAAAGATCTACTGATTTTCATAACGCAGGACCCAGTGAACCGTTTTGGGCAAGTGACCAAAGTAATCCGGAGCCCTGGATTGACCCATATATACCCCTACCTAGAGTGATCCATTAATCCACCCACTCATGTGTGTTGAGTCACAGACCTAGAGAGACCCAAACGTGTCAACTTGACGAAACCGACTAACCGGTCGGAAGTTAGCCAGATAAACCTACGGAATTGGGAAACGAGTTAACTCATACTAACCCTATTTGCCATTAACAGCATTTGTGTAATAGTACCTGTGCAAATTCATCATTCATATAACTTAAATAGTTTTTCTTTATTGATCTCCATTTTAAATATAACTTATTTTTTACCACATAAAAACATGTAGTGTAGTTAATGTATGTAATTACACCGTGTAGAACAAAAACATACACAGATTAAAATTTGTAATGGAAGTGGTTATTACAGCTTTTCCCACATTATTGTGGTTTTTGGAAGTACCATGGAAGAAAGGAAGAAGACTAGATTGCTGCACAAGTAGCAGTTACAGTAGTACTTAGTTCAAATGAAACTAGACTGTTTTGTTTATTCTATAAACAATAATATTCGAAAACATGTGAAGCACTTCAATTACAGTCAACACGAAAAACTCCAGTACAATCGTCTCACTTGCAAGGAACAGAGTAACATTCAAATATATATATATTTCATATCTCCAGTATCTTGGTGTGCTGGATCAGAAAGACGCCAAATAACTAAACTTGGAGCGCATTGAGCTTCCATCCATAATGGCCGAAATACAGTTATGTGACGCGTTTCATAGTGAGCGAATCGATCATGCTCACATAATGACATTGACAGATGCCGCTAAATCTTAGATCCAGCTGTACGTATGATATAAGACTGATGACCCATGTGTGATGTAAGACTGATGACCCATGTGCGATGTAAGACTGATTTTTTACTCTTAACGTCTTAAAAAACGTCTTCTATACCTTACGTAATATATAATGGTATGCGCTCAGCTTCCATCCATAATGCTTGAAATACAGATATATGACGTGTTTCGTCGCAAGCAAATCGAACATACCCACAGTTTGACAGCTGCTGCTAAATCGTCGATCCATCTTTATGTGTGATGTAAGACTGGTGATCCATTACTGATGACCCGTACGCGATGTAAGACTGATTTTATACTTTACCATCTTAGAAACAGCTTCTACATCTTAAGTAAAATGTATTTATACTTGACGTATTGTAGTAATCATTTCTAGATAATGTCAGTGTAGATTTTTGTGAGAGATGAAAAAAGCACAAAAACAATATGAGAAGTAAAAAGCCAAAAGGTGCACAAGCATACAATAAATGCAACGTTTCGAGTCAGATTATACTTAGCACTAGGCTAAAAGTCAAAACATATTAAAAAACACTGGGCGAACTCACAAAGACCAACAAAAGTATACAATTCTATAAACTAAAAGTCAACCTAAGCCAGCGTGAAACCTGGCAATAGAGAGACCAGGCATTACTTCCTGCAAATGCAGGTCGTGAGTGCTGTTGGATGTGACTGTTTGGGTTTATAAGGCAAAGTCCCATGGAGGAATTAACATTTTTTCCGAAAGGGAACTTCGTCGTATAAACCTCAGCAGTCACCTCCACCAGCACTTACTGTACGACCTGCATTTGCAGGAAGTAATGTCTGGGCTCCCTATTGCCGCGTTTCGACCTGGTCTAGATTCACTGTTAGTTCTAAAATTGTATGCTTTTGTTGGTCTTTGTGGGTTTGCCCATTGTTTTTCACATCTTTCGACTTTTAGCCTAGTGCTAACTTTGGCTTAATAAAGAGTCGTATCCGACTCGAAATGTCGCATTTTGTTGTATTTTGCTCTGTTCCTGTGTGTGTGTGGGGGAGGGGGATTGAGGCTTAATGGCGCGTCGACAACTTGGTCAACCAAGTCAACTTGGTCAACTTGTTCCTGTGTGTCCTGTAATCGAAAGTTATTTCGTAATCAAAACTAATCTCCTACCAAATCCAGCACCCTAGCTTTTGCTGCTTAGTGGTGCTGATAACGAAATAGCACAATGATGTATTATGAATTCTGTGTTCCCGTTTTCAGAAAATGCTGAAAGTTCCAGCAGTACCCAAATAGCAACTGAAAAAAACCGTCGAGACAAATAGAAAAACAGTTCCATAGGGCTTCACAGCCTAGCAATTAACCTCGACAAAGCAATATAAGTATAAACAGTCGCCTACCAGGCTTTAACAGTATATGCCATTCATTTTTGACTTACGTAACGCATTGATGGGACAGGATTCTGTCGGCCTTTCGTACCTCTTAACAGAAATCAAATGTTTTAAATTGTTTGTGTTTACTTTGTGTTTATGCGAGGTGGAAAGTCGGATAAATAGGGCTTTGATTTGCCTGTATATTTATGATGTTCAGGTGTGAAACAGCAGTTTGGCAAACAATTTGGCTTGGGCAACACACGTAATTGTTCTTAGTATTTTTTTTTTACATGTTTTTTTATCACTTATACTGATGGCAATACCTAACCTGTCGTATCAAGATATCGCAGTAATAAAAACATGGAAAGAACTGACAAGATATCAAGTCCAGTATTCGATCGCGAGCCGCATCGAAATGAAAGTAGTAAATCTTTCATTTCGATGCGGCTCGCGATTTATTTAAAGAAATAAATCTGCAGACACTGGCTAAGCATAATTTTTGTTTTGTTTATGACTTACCTTAATTTGTGGTTCGTTAAGCCGTCGAGAAAGAAATCTCAATTTTAACCCACACTGGGGACACACTGGTATAATCTGAAAACAAATTATCAAATCTCTTTAATCATGTGTTCAATAACAACGTTATTACATTACTATCATATACCATGAACATGTCCAGGAACAAAAAGGCCATTATTGAATTGTCGGGTTTATCAGGATCATCAAATTCAAACTAATGCTAGCCTACACAAATATGTATGGATGCTGTTTACTTTGTTATCTAAGAAGCATCACTGGTTCATAAAACAGGAAAATATACTGAAGCTTAATGTGCCATTATGGATGTTAAATTCTGTGCAACATTTGTAACTGTTCTTTTCATTAATCACCTTGCCCAATAAGGTCTATTTTTGAAAACAGCCTTTCGAATAATTTTGAACGTGAACATTAAACCATGCTGCAACGGGAAACTTCAACAAGAGATTAGAATCTGCATAGATAGGCCTACTCGTGACTTCCTGTCATTTACGGGTAACATATTGGATGGGACGTACAGTAGATTGTCATCACTATTACAATCATTTAATCACTGAAACTGAAAGTAAACAATCAGTAAACACTCATTGTAAAAAAAATTATTTTGATTATCATTACTGCCAAACTATTCGTATATTCAGAAGCAGGTTGATATACCTTAAAATCAATTTAATATATTGTTATTAACTACAGGCAATGGAAACAACTCGTATTTGGTAATAATAATAATAATAAACCATACGCGGCCAAGGGCGTCCCGTGAGGCCGGTAAATACATGTACGAATCATTCTTGGCAAAATAACCCCTTGAAAACCTTCTACGAAATGATTCTAGTTAGAAGGTCAAGAATACAGTGTCGTAACATAGATTAGAAAGTTAACTAGATATACCGTCTTACTTCTTCCCGTCCTACGCGGAGCTCTGGCGGTAGTTGCGGCTACTAACATCTCTACTAATACTTTGCCTTCTGCTGCTTCGAAGGCAAAAGCATTAGCAGATGTATTAGTAGCCGCAACTACCGCCAGAGCTCCGCGTAGGACGGGAAGAAGTAAGACGGTACATCTAGTTAACTTTCTAATCTATGGTCGTACAGTAAACGCATTCAAATAGAGCTCACAACAAATAGCGTGTATCCATTTTGCGCATTGTCGTGTAGCAACAGTTAATCGAGAGCACAAACAGAGTTTGCTTTCCATTCTGCGTTTTCTATATGAAGGGCTTCTGTTGCTGGTGTTATAAAAGGATATTGTGAGTTTGACAATTCCTTGTTGCTAGATTCACAATACACCTATTGACGCGTCAAAAACTAGACGCAGATGATAGCTTAATGTTATGGCGTAAGTGATGTCAGTTCTAATAATTACTTTCCTTATAGATAGTACTAATTTAATACAAATATATACGAAATATTCAAGATAATCAATGAGGGCTGGAACTCTGGTTATTGCATTCATAAGTTATAGCTGTTCGAACTTTGTAATCGTTACAAACAGGACTAACCAGAAAGTTACTTTCGGCGTTACTTTAGGCGTTTTGATACAAGATATAAGGCTAATTACGGTCATAAACAACTCGGTTGATGTGCTCTATTCTAATGCTCTGGTTAGTTTTTATACCGTCAGTATTGAAGCCAGTGCTCAATACTGGCGCGTTTTGGGGGGACATGCTATGTGCTTATTTCGTCCAGTAAATATTTTGTGTACAGCCTGTTTCGAGTTTTAAAAGCTTGTAAAGTTGTTACATCTTTTACTTTGTACGTCCGGAATAAAAAGCTTACGAAATTTCCAACATTGAAATTAAGGGAAACAAAATTCCATAGATATTTTTTTCGTGCATCAACAGGAAATCAAATAAAACCTTGTTCAACCCACAGGGGCTTGTCGTCTGTCACCCTCGCGTCGCATGGATACGTATAATGAAAGTAGTGAAACCAGCCACTAGTCATATAGTAGAATAATCCATTTTCTTTTTATAATCACTATTATAATCACCGAAACTCACGGTGAACATCTTAATTGTTAATATTTCTCACATTCTAAGTCATTATTTGTGTAACTTGGCTATGCAGAGCAATCTGAGAAGCTTTTCCGTTATTGCTCACTCGGCCAACTTCCGGTTATGGCCGGGGCTTTTATTTCGAAGCTAAACCGTTTCTCAGGTCGCTCTGGACAACGTACGAGCACAAAATGATGACTTCGAATGTGAGACAAGTTAACAATAAAGACGTGCAGCGCGACTTTCATTGATGATAATAGCGCGTAAGCGTAAAATTTAATAACGCTTAATTGTTCTATGACATGACTTCGAGCTGGTTTCACCCATTTCATTACATGTGTAGACTCTGAATCCATGCGGCGCGCGAAGAACAGTTATCGAGCCCCTGTGGTCTAACCTAACCACATTTCTTAAGGCTGTACAAAACGTTCAAATATCATTTTAAGTACCAAAAAGGAGTGATGATTTTTCACAACTGAATGGAAACAATGAACTTACCAATCCAGGGGGCAAAGAGCTTCCGATTCCAGCATCAGGCTCATTTGTTGGTCTAAAATGATTTAACACGTGTGATTCGTCTCGATGGGTCGTCGTTTGCGGTTCACCTTTTCTGTCTAAATAATAATAATAAAAAAAAACCCAGTTATTATATCAATAGAAAGGTAAGGTCTTGGTGAATTAGGAATTGACCGACATGGAAATAATATCGGCCGATCAGATTGGAATCTGCAACAAAAATACATGCCGATAACGATACTGCGTTTGGGTACAACGCAATTCTGTAAGTGGATTAAAAAAAAAAACTCGAATTTATGGATAACGGTTGAAACCATGACGAGA
>JAHWFP010036936.1:0-36726 GCA_023313725.1 Lithobius niger
GTATCACCCCAAGCGACTTTTCCATGAAACGTATCACCCCAAGCGACAGTGCTCTGTCCGTTCACCAGAGCGACATGGTGAGTTACCCTGGTCTTCGTCGCTGTCTGCGGTCGCCGTTCATTATATCCCTGTTTGCAGTCGATGTCACCCTGCTCCTTGCGACCACCTACCAAGACGCATTCGCATTTGCAGTCGTCGTCGCCAGTCACCTCAACTTCATGGAACAAACCCATTCGAACGAACTCCGATGGGGATAAGGATAATGACCGAGAGTCGGTACTTTCTGATGCCAATGATGTCAGGACGGCTCCCTAGAATGGGATAGATATACTTTCCTTAGGGAAAAAAATCTAGGTAACAAAGAGAATTAATTGGATTTTTACAGAATTCCAATGGTATTGCAAACGAAGTGTAGGCTATAACATCTCTGAAAGAATAATTTCGTTAGTTAATATGTACTTAAGTCCATCCATTAGCACAGAAAAAGGGGTAAATATCGATCAGTACGGCCATATAATAATTTTCTTAAAGCTTCGCGATTCGATTTGAACACGAGCGCCATTCTAATTCCATTTCACGACAAGAGATTATAACACGTAGATTTAAACTACGGCAACAGCCAAGAGATAATTTGACCTCCTGCATGGCAGAGAGAACATGTGCAACGAATCTTACGAGCAACTGCAAGGCGCTCATTTCAGTTTGTTACAATCGTCAAAAATGAGATGAAAAACAAATGAGTCTGTGTCGTTGCATGGTTTGCCTAATGAGACAAAATACAGATTATTTCATAATCAACCCTACGAACATACAAATAGTTGTGTTGGCTGATCAATACCATTACAAAAAGTGAAAAGAAAAACAAAACATTATTATAGCTGCACCAAAGTACTGTACAGGCTATAACGAATACATATTCATGCTTTTGTTTATGCTTTCTTATCGTGCATACTGCAAAACATCTCGATATATATATATATATATATATATATATATATATATAATAAAACAATATTACTATGGATAACCTGGAAAACCATTATGCCCTACCAACGCTCCCAACCATTTTCAATTATGACCATTTTAATTTGTCTGGTGAAGACGTTTGAAGTAACTAGCCAGCTTGTTTGGGCACAAATGACGTTCATTGTCAGGCTCAAAGAACATTTAAGGGTTTGCTTATGATTAGATTAAGTTAGTTGGTTAGTTTAGGTAGTTAGTGGTTAAGTAGGCGACCTACAGGCCATTCGCTCACGTAACCTATCTCATAAAAATCAATCATTTGCGAGTGAGCGAGCATCAACAATGCCGGAGAGCTGTACGATGCAGAAACAAATCGACAACTACGAGAATCTCAACATTGTTTAACGTTTCTACTTTGAAGTCATATTGAGTGGGAATGGGTCAAGAAAGTTTCGAATATGACCACAGTGAATTAAAAAAAAAAACAATGCGGTTCAAAATTGAATATTATTTAAAAAGCCCATGAAATTCGTGAAACGAAAAATTGTATGGAGAAGATAAAGAGTTTTGGTGCTATCCGGCCACCGTCCTCGGACCGAATGCCTGGAACCTGAACAACACCCAGAAATCAAAACCAAATTTTTGATAACTGACCCACTGTAAAGTGTGAACTAACTGGGGATAGTCCGATATTGATATCGGTCTCGGTGTAATCTGTATTTATCGGTATTTTTGCCATATAGGTATCGGACCAATATAAGGCTTTCGATACAGATATTTGTTATGCCAAGAAACGCAACTGTCTTCCCTGCAAAACTGACACCAAGCGCGGCAAAAGCAATAACCAAGTGAGAAAAACAAAACCATTTGCTCAGTTTGGAATGAAAATGTAGCAGGTAACAGTTCCATGCTCTAAGTTTTACAACAACCAACTAAAGTCTAACTGAGAAGATAAATGTACTGAAGCCATATGTAGGAATAAGAGTAAAAATACTGTTATTGCTGCACAGAACTTTTTGGATAATCTCAACAGTTGAAACCCACACAAAACCAGAAACCGTAGTTGCATTTTTTGTATGTAATTTAAACTTTTAGTCGCGATTTTGTATTATTATTATCGGTATCGACATCGGCATCGTATAGGATTGTATCGGATCGGTTTACCTTTAATCGGTATCGTATCGTATCGGTAAAAATTCATATCGGCCGATCCCTGGAACTAACCGACTCACTGAACAGAAATGAGTTACTATTTCCAAGCCACTTTTTGTTAATTCATATTCTGCATTACTTCTTGGAATTTCCGTTGTCATGGATTGATTTTGTTGAAGTTTCCTCAGTGGCCAAAGTTATTAACACCGAAAGTGTGTTCAATCTTCAAGAGATACATAGCAACTTTATACCTACGAAGACGTTACAGGACACAAATAAAAAAAAACTCTCAAGAGGAAAAAAGGTGAGGACCTGGACCCACTTCCTACGTTGACTTGAACGGTGACTCGGACTGACATCGTACATTGTCATCAAAACGGTGACAACTTGGAGTGTATATAGCGCAACCCAACCAACCAACTTTGCAACTTCTCGTATTTTGAAGTGTTTTACGCCGTAGGTTCTTCACTTGAAGGGTTGTAGCACCATTTTTCATGTTAGTTCAGTAGACACACGGCTGAGTGCACTTTATTTCGTTGCTATTCGTTTCGTTCGCTCTCAGCTCCAAGGGCAGTGGCACAAAGCAAATGTAAGTTTCGTGTCCCATTGTCGGGGGGAAGTGTGTTGGGGGGGACGGCGGAGGTGGATGGTCTCGAACGCTGAAAGTGGATTCACCTCATTCATTCGTGTGTTAAAGAAAAGGAGGAAGGACTGGCACTTAAAAAGATGGGTTGCCATTTTGCCTGCCGTGTACTGCATGTCTGCCTAATTGAGCAGCCCTCTTGAGCATGGTGAGAACACAAATGCTCCTCTCTCTTCCCATCCCGCCCTTATTGAAGGAAGCTAAGCAATTCGTTAGAGAAAGGTTTGAGTCTGGTGGAGTAAAGCTGCTGGCTGATTTCGTGCCAGTGATGTTGGATTGGATCTGATGTGAATAGGATTTGGGAAAAGGATAGAAAGAAAAGACTTACGTCGTAGATGGTTTGTTTGCGCCTTCTTCTCCCTTTCTTCGTTCAGTGACGCAGGTCTTTTCTGGGTTTTTTTTCCCCCCTTTTTTTTTGTTGTTCTGGGTAAGCTTCCGAAAAGGTCAGAAGGATGAGCGTATTTATAACACTCACTTTTCTCTTATATGCGAGTATTTTGATGGGTGTCGTGAGAGTTTTCTATTTTCTTGGGAGTTTAAAATGAGCAACGAGGAAAGCAAGCTTGCTGACCGTTAGCTCTCACCGAAATACTGTATAAATACCGTACGTCAAATTTTCAAAATATGTGCACTTGTTTTTTAAGACGGTGCCTACTGCGCAGCAGAGCTTCAAACGCGACGCTATGCCGTGCAGTAAGCTCTGTCTTGAAAAAGAAGTCCGTGTATTTTGAAAATTTTATGAATTTATACAGTATTTCGGTGAGAGCTAATGGTCAGTGAGCTTATTTTCTTATACTATTTCTTGGTAGTGTCGATTTTCTCGCTTCTTCGTTTGCTTCCTCTGCACCTTTTCTGTCCTTTGGTTTTATTCCCCCAATGTCTTCGTTCTTCCATTCGGTGATTTTGGTGATTCTTCACGTATGAGATGAATAAACGTCAGTATAAACATCTATATATATAATTACACAAAATCCGCAAGGCAGCCAGCAGCAGCCAGCAAGCAGGACATACGAAGCAGTCATCTGCATCTGCAGCGCAGCCAGCAGGACATACGAGCCATCTACCGACGGAACGGCAACTTAATGAGGGGGGGGGGGCGACCGGGGGGGGGGAGGGACGCGGGAAGAGCCGACGCGGAATGAGCGAGCGACGCGCGCGACTCCGCTAGTGGTGTGTAATCCTTTAAAAATGTTTTTACAGTAACACTGTGTTTTGTTTTTTAGGAATTTTGTATCCCTTATCTATGGATTTTCCTGTGTTAATTGACCAACATTTTGACTAACTGCGGGTTTTAACCTGTGAGACAATTTTCTTCTTTTAACATTTTAGATATATGAACCATTTGTAAGAAAAAAAATGTTGCACGTTTGGAAACGTTCGGCACTCAGAATCTGCTAAGCATATCGACGGTTGAGCCCTACTGGGTTCCAGACGATGTACACGATCCTGTACATTCTAACATTAAAACAACATTCAAACAACTAGTAGTTTTCAAACGGACAAACCCTCTCCCTGTTTTCATGTATCCTGCTCGTGCATAGCTTCTGCAACATTTACATACTTTTGAATCAATGTAGCAAAACCGTCTCATGCATGGGAAAAAAATAAAAGCGTTTGAAACAATTATATATGTTTGAACTAATGTTGCTAAATTACGTCATACAGGAAAGCCAACTTGGAGGCATGTACCTTTAACTGTTGTAAAAAGGAAAGAAGAAAACCAGCCAAACAGCAAAATCATATAGCGATTTGCGTTTATTTATTTAACTGTTATGACAGGATATTGTACTCTTACCTAGAATTTGGTTTTGCGATTGTGTGTGGCACGGCTGTCATTCTGCATTAACTGTGAATTTCAGTACGCAATTGCACTTTATTTTTTAACCTGAGTTCAGTTTGTTTTACCCAATATCAACATGCGTGTTGTATAATAATAATAGTAATCCCTTTTGCTGGTAAGCAAGGTTAACAGCGGGGCGCAAGGCCGCTTACGCCGCACCCAAACACATGGTCTCACATGGTGCAGAAGTTCTCTGTAAAAAAGCGGTTACAGTTTTTTAGGTCCCCCCACTGTCGTTCATCTTTAAAAACTGTGTTTGTGGCATACAGTGTTCCACAACTGAGTTGTAGTGAACAACTGCTTAAGCGTCAACTGCATGTCAACACATCACCACCTCTTTCGGATGTTAATCTTTCACAGTGAAAGTTACAAAATCTTCTACAGCAACACTTATTCCCAAACGAAAATCAAAACTTACTGGGAAGGATAAACCTTGGCAATCATCTTGTGATGCAATGAAAAACAAAAAATGTTCGTGCCGGAGATGGTAAATATTTCAAATTTAACCTAATGCTAGTAGCATTTTAGAACCTTCATACCCACCAGCTCGTATCACCTTGACTTTACTGGGTCCTCTGCTTTTCTGCAGTCAGCAAATTGGCCCCAATGCAACGGCTGTCGATGTCGCTTGGAACAGCTTCATTGTTAATGAAGGAATTTTTTGCCACTCCACCTGTTCTGTAAAGCCGAACAAGCCATCCCTATTGCATATTCAGCATAAACAAAAACTTAAAATGTTGGTCGTGTGGCGTCGTGACACTCCTGAAAATAAGATGTGTTGCCTTATACAAAAAGTCTTCCCCGACCTTTATATCCATGTCTTAAGCTCCATCCCTTTGTTAACATAACTTTATCACCATGTCCACATCCCCTTGCTGTTACCTCATGCCGTAATCCGATATCTCCTCGTTGGCGCTTGCCCTTATCTCCAAACCTGTATATCCATGCATATACCATCATGTCCTTATCTTTGTGCCTTTGCTTAATGCCGTTGTCTTCATCGTTGTTTTCATGCTTTTAATCTGTATCCATTTATATCCATGCATTTATCTCCATGCCGTAATTTCCAGGGCTTTATCCCTTAACCCCAATCGTTGTCTATCAGCTGCTTTACGGCCTTGCATTGGGTTTAAGGCATTAGCCACATCAAATGACTTGGCAATGGACAGTTTTGTTGGTACGACCGCCCCGTCCCTATTACTCTGAAAAATTTGTAATTGCTTAAAGGTGTTTTCTAGTTGCCTTGAAACTACCTACCTTTTTTATAGCATTCTCCTTCTCAAAATGCTGTTCTATCTAGAGAATTAAAATCGAAGATGTCCTTCTGGTTCGCTACCTACTGCGCAGGTTTCTGCGCAGCCTCCATCATATAAAAGCCGAACGGAGTGGTAAGCTCACCTTTTCTTCTCTACGCCACCAAGCTGTTCACTTCGTTCCCGCTACGTGCCATCCGCTGCGTCCTACCCCGTCCGTCGGTAACGCTGTCCTCATGCCTCGTGCTAAGGGGACGCCAAGGGATGGTTCCTCATCCCGCACTCATCATTCCGCATTCCCTCCGGTTCCACTGGTTGTGAAATTCTCGAACTTACTGCGGATCAGGATTCTTTCGAGCAGTCACGTCCGCCACCCAATCCTCTTTTTTTCCGAGCCGACCGTCCCTGTACCTTGTGATACTGCAGCTACATCCCCGATCCCCTGCAGTCAGCCTCCGCCAGTACGGGACCTACGTTCTCTTGCCGACAAACTCTCTCGTACCAAGGAACGGTATGCTTGCCTAAAGCTTCAGCTTAAAGCCCAGAAAGTTGCTGCCAAGTTGGCCTCTGTAGGACCGCAACTCATTCCTCTGGAGTTGTCCTCACATTCATCCCGTCCTTCAGTAGCTGGACGTTCTGCCACTCAGCGAACCAGTGAGCCACTCACTCCGTTCCAAGTCCATGCGCTCGTGGACTCTTTACTTCAAACTTTTAAATGAAAAGCACTGGTCTCCGATTATACTTCAGCCTGGTTTGCTTCCATCCCTAAGCACCACAAGCCTTCCCTTGAGGATGCTGGTCCCTCTACCGTCCCAAACGATCCGCCTTGTCCCATCCCGTCTGTTCAGTTGCATCCTCAGGTCCCTCCTGCGGACAAGGACTTTGATTCTTATTACTCACCAGACCCATCCCTTTCGGATCAACCTGGTCTACCGTTCCAAGGGGACCCAGATCCTTTCGAGATTCCACTTTCAGAACTGCTAAAAACAGTTGAAGGGATTGTTCCGGATTGTTTTCTATACAAACTATCATCCTCCTCCGATCCAGTATTCAAGAACAGAGGTCTTGCTACTGGTTTTGGCTTCAGACTGCGAGATCAACTTCTGCACCAGCCACCGTTACTAGGACAGTCAACTACTCTTCTCACGACACTACTCAGAAATGGCGGCGTCCTTCTCGGTAACGGGACGCCTCTTGAATTGGATAAGGATCCACCTCCTCCTCGTCCAGGCCGAGAAAGCTACTTCTTCCGCCCCATTGGTGAGGGGACGGCCAATCCTAGAAACTTCGACACATACCCTCAGTCAGAATTCCTCACTGCTGATGCGAAGTTAGATTTCGGATCCGCCCTCTATTTTCCTAGACGAGCAGCAGTTCCTGTTTTCGTTCTACGTGACAATGACCGCATCTTCCGCCTTGGTCTTCGTGCTGCGTCCCAAGCAGACGTCCTCAACACCGTAGCCAACGCACTATGTGAAAGGCTCTACACCGGTCCTCCTCCTGAGGACACCCGCCAACTTGAGTTTCTCATCAATCAAGTCTTTCGGAAGAGCTGCTTTGCCACCTACCATGCTATGAATTGGTTTACGCGTGTCCTCTTTAACTCCACGCTCCTTCTGCGAGAAATTGCCCTAAACACGGCACCTAATCTCCTTGATTCCACTCGCCATCCCCTCCGGAACCAGCCCTTTCACGAGTCCGAATCCCTGTTCCGCGGATTGATCCCTAAAGTGGCCCCTCACCTCGATATCTCCCGCTAGCCTCTGTATAACAAGAATCGCCAGAATCGCCGACAACGGTCCGCCCCGTCCTCCAAAACGGATCAACATAAGGACGATTGGAAGGCCACGAAAGCACCTCGCCCAGCTCCGCCTCTACCACCACGTTCCGCATCGCCCTTTCCATCCCGTTCGCGTGAACGCGGACGTGGTCGTTCCCTGGGTCGTACATCCAGAGGCGGACTGGCGGGTCAAGGGGCCAGTTGGGAAGGTGACTGCCAGGGCCCACTTTTTTACAACTTATTATGGGAGAGCCAGGGATGTAGCGAAGTCCGTTTGGCTTTGGTTAGGTGAGGGGAGGAGAGGGGGGTAGACAGTTAAAATGTGTGAAATCATGCATTGCAGCTAGGGGGTCTGGGGGAGCGCTGTGAGCTCCCCCAGCGGAGCCCCGGACCGAAGCTGACGGAATTTTAGGAATTCTGAGGCCTTTTCTTAGGGCGCCACAAAAATAAAAGACAGTAGGGAAACAGTAGCGAAAGACTTTTTTTTAAACCCTCTCACATGCCTTACATTTATTTTAGGTGGCTTTAGAAGAATGCTGGACACCAGGTATATACACGAAAACTCAGAACTAATTTTTTTTATTATGAAACGCAAGTGATTTAACCCTAGTGATTACCTAATAGGTCCAGTGTTATGTGTTATCACACTGCAGGTAGCCTATTTCAGCGTTTCGTGGGTTGGGATTTTTCAACAGCAGTGTTTGATGCAAATAATAAAGGGCGTAACCAAAACAAAGTTTGGGGGGGGGGGGGGAAATTGGTCGATTGTTTTTTTCAATTTTTTTTGATTAATTTTTGTCTTAGTTTAGCTACATTTTTCCGAACAATTTCGGCAATTTTTGCGAGTTAACATGGAGGGGGCCACACCCCCTTCGGCGCCTTTCTTGGATCTGCCCTCGACAATAACTGAATCTCAATTTCTGCATTTTAAAACATGGTAATAGGACCTAAGCCTAGTTAATGACACGAACTTGCTAGAAGTAAAGGAAAGACAATATTGAAAGGTTATGCCCACTTTCAGCGAAAATGGTCATGGTGTCAATGTGCTAGGCCAGGCTTTAGTATTTGTTAGATTTCGGTCATGTGACTGTTGTGGTATATTTTTGCTGATATGCTTTAATTATCATTTTACCTAATTGTGGGAAACACACATGACGATAATCTGATACAGATCATTCTCAATGGGGGTTCTCAGCAGCGTGAAATAGTAAGGAGTAGGAAAAATTCAGGGCTTACCTTCCTAAGCGGAGATTGTCTAAGTGTCAGTCTTAGGGCTGGCTGCAGAAGTATTAGTTTTACCACCGAATTCCAAGTTCTTTTGACCGGGCGCAGAACGGACTTTAACAAAATTCGTCCTAACCGATATGGCCTTCCGTTCCTCTCCCGACTTTCGTCGTTTTAAAGCATATTGAAGATTTATCATCGGTTCGCTCATTTCCGTTACAGAAGAAACGTACTCGTCACTTTCTCTTTCTCTATGACCACCATGGCTAATAACAGGAGGAAATGAAACGGCGTATGCTTTATTAATTTCCTCCTGCTAATAATAACCGAACGATCCGTGCGTTAATGTCCTGTTAGTTAATGCAATCACTCCATACCAAATGTGTACGTACACTATGTAACTTCCAGAAGAGCGGCTTCCGTGCAAAAGGAGGCGCAGCTGCTCGTTCATTAATCGTAGTGACGCCAGAAACCGCATCTAGTAAACAGCGGCCTTCTGTGGTTGAAACTCGAAATTTCGGCGTCGTATTTGGAGGACAAAAAAAACTTACCAAAACCTACGTTGCTTGCAAAATTTTTTTTTTTTTTTTTTAATTAATTTCTTTGAGCCTTAAGTCAGCCGAAGCAACTTAATGCTTGTATGGCTGAACCAGCTCAATTTTTAACATTACCAGACTTTTAGAGAAGAAGAAATATCTGGTAAAGGGAGGTGCCAACCCGGGAATTCGATCCGGGAAACCTCCGATCATCGTAGGGGCCGAAAGATTGTCCAGAATTTGCCAGAATAGTTCCCATAGCTGCTAAAGGAGCATGGTAGCCTCTCACGCTACCCTGGCCGGCAGTCCTGGCGGGGACTTTGCCAAAGTCCCCTTTCCAAGGGTTCGACCAGATCTGCAAACCTCCAGCAACCAGGCTGAGCTCTCTCACAACTCAGCCACGATGACCACACTGAGAAGGGTTAATTTAGTAGGTACAGCCAAAAGGTGTGAAACTTAGCACGAATACATAAAAGAGTAACCGAATATTACAAAAATTGAAATATTTAAAATAATAAACTGACTTTCCTTTTTGACTTATTTATTTTTACTGAGTGGCCACTAGGGCGAGAGGCCAGTCGGGAATTCCCGACCCCTCGACCTTGCCAGTCCGCCTCTGCGTCCATCCACTCCTGACAGATGCCAATGTTCCTCCTCCCATTCTCGCAACAGGGGACGTGACAACTATTGACATTCCGTCTCCCGCACAAGAAGTAGGGGGACGTCTTCAGTTTTATGCCAAAGCTTGGCAAAAGGTAACCTCCGATCCAGTGATCCTTTCAATTATTTTACATGGCTTCAAATCAAAGTTTTTAAACAAATTCCCTGTGCAAGACCCGCCCTGGGAGCTAGAAGCACCAGCTCCCGTTCCGCTCCGGACGGAAATAACATCCCTTCTTTGCAAACAGGCCATTCGTGTAGTGCTACCACCGTGCAACTCCGGGCTTTTACAGCAGCATCTTTCTGTGCAACAAGATATCAGGCGGGACGCGTCTGATTTTCAACCTAAAACCACTGAACCAGTTCATCCTCAATCTACACTTTCAAATGGAAACGGTCTCTTCCATACGATATTCGTTACAACTCAACGATTGGACAGTGTCTTTAGACCTTGCAGACGCATACCTTCACATTCCGCTTCATGCGTCTGTCCGCCACCTCTTCCGTTTCTTACAAGATGGTACGGTGTTCGAATTCCTCTGCCTCCCCTTTGGACTGAACGACGCCCCACGAATCTTCACCATGGTTCTACCTCCCGTTCTCGCCTGTCTTCATCAACAAGACATCCGCATACATGCCTTTCTCGATGACTGTCTCCTGCCTGATCCCAACCCTACAACACTCTCCAACAATTTCCATGACTTTTTTTTCTTTTTCATCACCTAGGTCTGCGGATAAATTTTTCGAAGTCCCGTCTTCAACCCACCCAATCCTTCGCGTTCCTAGGAGTATTCTTCGACCTCAAGAAAGCAACAGTCATGCCATCCCTGGAACGCATAGAAGGTCACCTATGTTCCACCGATGCCTTCGTCTGCATATCCACCATCGGAACCATCGACTCCTTTGCAGACCTCGTTCCTTACGGCAGGTGGATGGCACGTCCATTCTACCACTACCGTTCCAGCCTTTGGGGCAATCCTCAACTTGCGCTAACTCTGCCGTCCCAGCTTCTCGGTCCCTCCTTTCCCACCGAAACTTCAGATGGTGGACGGACGTCCTCAACCTGACAGTCACGGTTCCTCTCCACGAGCCTCTCCCACAAGTCCATCTTTTCACGGATGCATCTCAAACAGGTTGGGGAGCTCACATCGACAACCTAACCGTCTCCGGCATTTGGCCAACTGGGACGACATTCCACATCAATCATCTAGAACTATAGACAGTCCTTCTCGGTCTTCGCCATTTTCAAGACCATGTAGCAGGACGGACAGTACAAGTCCACACAGACAACACGACTGCTGTCGCCTACCTGCGGAAGGGGGGCGGGACACGCTCTCTGTCCTGCCATCACGTCACCTGTCAAATCTTTCAACTATGCATTCAACTCCGTGTCTGCCTCCTTCCACTCCACATCCCAGGGTCACTGAATGTAATTGCCGATTCCCTCTCTCGCCAAGGTCCGCCGACCAGCGAATGGACGTTACATTCGATCATCTGCTCCGTCCTGTTCCATCTTTGGGATTGCCCAATGGTCGACCTCTTCGCCACGAGGTACAATGCCAGACTTCCCCTTTCGTCAGCCCCTTCCCGGATCCTCGTGCCTGGGCAGTAGACGCATTAACACTGAATTGGGACCACCTTTACGCATATGCTTTCCCTCCTCCTCGCCTTCTCCCTCTTGTTTTACGCAAAGTCACTAACTCACACGGACGATTCCTTTTAATATCACCAAATTGGCTGGTGGCAGCGTAGTTTCCACTACTACTCAGCCTCCTCATCGACTCTCCTCGCCGCTTACAGAGTCATCCGGACCACCTGTCCCAACGCGGAGGAACGGCCCCACGCCCGAACTACCAAGAACTAAGACTTCAGGGGTGGATACTATCATCCAGCTCCTCCAAGCATCTGGCATTCGTGAAGACGAGGCCACTTGCATCGCATCACGAGCCGTCCGATCCTCTACCAACAAGATTTATGACAGTCACTGGAAATGGTGGCTTCATTGGTGTATTTCAGAACAAGTTGATTCAATCCATCCCCCTATGCAAGACTTCCTCCGATTTCTCACAACTCTGTTCAAGAGCGGACTCGGAGGCTTCACCATCCTAGTATACCGTTCTGCCCTAAATGCCGTCTTCAAGGCGGCTGGTAACACGAACCTCCTCACAGATTATAGAATCTCGTCCTTAATTCAGTCCTTTTACTTGGATCGTCCACGCATTTCAAGACTATTTCCGGATTGGGATCTGTCCATCGTTCTCACAGCCGTCATGGCCCCACGCTATGAACCCATGCACTCATCTAGACTAAGCCACCTTACAAGAAAAGCAGTATTCCTCGTAGCACTGGCAGCCTGCCTCCGCTGCAGCGAATTACAGACCCTCTCTGCCACGGAAAGAGACTGTTTTTTCCTGCCTGACTGCGCTGGCATAACACTGACTCCACGAGCATCGTTCCGTGCTAAAACTCAAAAACCCTTCATCATTCCGTCCCTATCCACCATCCTAGGGGACTAAGAGGAACGAACCCTTTGCCCTGTCCGGACGATTCGATTTTACCTAAAGGCGTCCAAGCCCATCCGCCGAGGACGCTCCCAACTTTTCCTCCCTTTTAGTAATAAGGTCGGCACCACTTCAACCCACATGATCGCCACCTGGCTTAAAGACCGTCCAAGCCTACGAAGCACTAGAAATAAACTGTGTCTCTGAAGGCATCAGAGTAACGGCCACGAACTTCGTGCAAGTTCCACATCATGGGCTCATTACAGCAACATCCCCGTCACTGAAATAATGGAAGCCGCATCTTGGAGACATCCCACGGTCTTCATGTCCCAGTAACTCCGGGACATGTCCCATCAAGCCGAGGGACTTTACCGTATCGGGCCATTTGTTGCTGCCCAACGTATACTTTAACCACTTTTACACACTGAATTTTCTGTGAAGGGAACCGGTCGCTACCTGAGGGAACTCGAGTCAAATGGCACCCGCTGCCTTGACAAAGTCTATGGGATTGCTATAAAAAGGTAATGTATATTTTCAAGGCAACTAGAAACTCCAAATACCAGTATTACCTGGTTGATTTTGGTTTCTATTGCCTGTTAAAATATACATTACCTTGGTCCCGCCCTCCTCCCCTCTTGTCGCCATTTGGGCACAATAGAGGTCCGAAAAGGTGAGCTTATTGCTCTGTTTCGGTTTTATATGATGGAAGCTGAAACCTACGCAGAAGGTAGCGAACCAGAAGGGCATCTTCGATTTTAATTCTCTAGATAGAACAGCATTTGAGAAGGAGAATGCTATTAAAAAGGTAATGTATATATAGAAACTAAAATCAACCAGGTATTTTGTAGTTTTTGTTTCGTACTTAGGAATTCTAATCTAAGATTTCCGTTGTTTGGCATTCTCTACCTTTACTCAAACCTTTCCAATGACGTTGTTTAGTGTTTTGTCGGTGACTTCAAAAGATTTAAGGTACATTTACGCACGTATGCAAGTACTGTTAGTTTATTAGGGGGGTAACTCTTACCACAACACCATTCGTTCCATACTTCCTCTTCGCATTACACTCCTACACCCATTAAAGAAAAAGTTTAACGACAACCGTGATTTAAATACCCTGGCACTATAACGATGCCATTGACGTCCGTACATGCGCCTGCCTGCTGCCATCGTTTCTGACGTGGAGGTGTTTTCAGATAGATGGAGACTGACCTACTCCAATGTTAAAACGACTGGAGGGAACACGGAGGCCAAAGGCAGGCTTTTATTTCACAGTGCGCAACGAAAGGTCTTACAGCAGCAACCGAGAGGCGACAATGATATTTTCAGCCTATATTAATGGCTTCATTACCCACTTTTACCTGACTTTAATGTCGTTTTTGGACTGGAATTGGGATGTCTTGGACAATGGGTGCGTTAGTGATGGATGGTGGGCATCCATCATCCGAATTGCATTGTGGGAGAGGGAGGTGGTTGCTTGCTTGGTGCACTTTCTCGGCGCCACCACCATCTCCGTCATCACCGCCAACACCAGCGCAGCTTGCCGCCAAAATCGTATGCCGCAAGGTCATAATAACGGACGGATTATTGTTACATAGAACCTCCTGCATCCAGCTACATGCCGTCTCCTAATGGCGCTGTCGAATAAGAAGGGTGCGGTTAATTATTTTAAAGTTTGTTACTTCTGTAGGGCAGTTGAGCCATGACAACTATGAATTCTTCTTCTGTTCCTTAACGTGAATCATGTTATTAAAACTTTATGTGACTTTAATTTGAGTATTTCTAAAACGCACTGAACAGCTCAGCACGGAGGGGCAGGACAAGCGCATAAATTATTTGAATCATTGGTAAATCAGTTAATCCTTGTAAATCAACGAATGATTTATTGATTTACAAGGATTTACTGATTTACCAATGATTCACATGATTTATATGCCAAGGGTAAATCTGTAAATCGTCCTAAATGAGTTAATCTTCTAGATAATATAGTAAAGTGCAAGCGAATAGTGTTAGCGTTCGTTTTTGTACGTCAGGGGCTAACTTTTATTTCTTGTCTTCTCGACCACGAAGCCAAATTTCGCCGTCTTCTATAAATCAACGGTAAATCCATAAATCACCTTAAAACAGGAAATCAATATAATTCAGTAAATCACACGTAAATCACTAAATCAAAGATAAATGAGGCCATCAAAAGTAAATAAGTAAATCAAGCACACTATAGTATGTTCCACATTATGTTTTCAGAAAACTGACTGGATTTCGAATAGTTTCCTTGCACTAAGAGTGCAAAAACATGTGGATATCAAATTTGTACACTCAACGAAGTTACTATTACAGTTTACGAATGGGATGTCTTACGGATTTTTTGTACTCGTAGTGGAAGAAAATGTGGCGTCATACAGTCAGTTTTCGGAAAACATAATGTGGAACAAAGTATAGTCAAGCCTTTGTCTGATCCCTCGCGCAGCCCTGTCTCCACTGAGCATCACAGTTGTTCTTATATGCACGGTGAATTTTTCCATCCATTAGCGTGGCGTCACTGCTGAAGCATCGGACCCTTCGGCACTTCGAGGTGGTTTTTCCGCTACATCTACTGACTAGAGATGGCGGATGTTATGTTGTATTGTTATAAAGTAAAAGCCAGGAAAGTGCACAAATATACATTAAAAGTCGACGTTTCGGCTCACCTCAGAGTCATTATCAAGAGCAAAATATGAAAAGAATTCCAAATAGGACAAGAAGGCCATGAGTCAAGTTGCAAGTAAAATGTCCATCTTAACAAGGCAGAACTTGCGGGCACACAGCTTGCTTCGCTTGGATTATGTGCGTAAACATGACTAGCAGACGGTGGAGACTGTCTTGACATATTGTCCCCATCAAGCTAAAAGAAGGAAACAAGTCACTCGACTACAAAATAATAAATATGTTTAACGGCTAGTATTTAACTTAAATCGGCGTAGCAACGTTCTTGACAATGCTAGTATAAAGCAAGCATGATGGTGAGCATACCTTCTTAAAACATTTGTTTAGCGACATTGGCTACCATCTTTGCTCATTAATGCATCCAGCAAGTAAGTCCTAAAACAACTGACGTGTGACGTCATCTTTGAAGGAAGCGATCGCTTTTGGTGTTATCGGTCGCATATCAGTTCAGTGAGTTTATGGCAGTGCTCATAAGCCGTTGGACGGTATTTAATCGGTGCTACGCAACCCTCTCCAATGTCGGTCCCACTCGCCATTTGGCGACTTGCATTTAGCCCTACTCGCCAAAACGGTGACTAGCTATACAGAACGACACTTAAGTAGGGATATCTCGGGAACCGTACAAGCTAGAAACAAACGGTTTGCAGCATTATGCTCAAGATTTATCAGGGTACACAACAGCTTTTCCTGCAGCAATGCTGGAGTTAAAGAAAATTGTACACTTCGTAAATGCATAAATTAGAAAAAAAAAACATACATCGTGCAAGATGTATTTTGTATGTGGCGAGTAGAAATTCTGAAATGGCGAGTGTTTTCTTAGGTCTACGGTCAAAGTGGCGACTGCTCCTGGATTGACATTCGAGAGGGTGTGATGTGTTAATTACTAAACGCCGTCTTACTTGGAGCTAAAACGATGTGCACGGTGCGTGTTTGCTAACTGCAACGCTGGCCAAGATAACGAAGACGGCCCGGCATTGAAGTAAGTTCGTGAATTGTAACGGCACACCTTGATCTGCACGAAATTACTTTAACCAGGTTTATGACTTTGGTTGTACTATTGCTACTACAGCTTCCATGGTAGTTCAAACTCATGGTTTAAATCTCAGTTCTTTATATGATACTACGTGGCAAGGTGTGGGAGCCGCTTTCAAATTTGTAAAACCTTCTGAAATGGTTTATGAGATTGACTGTTAACTCGGTTGTGCGGGCTGTTGTAATTATTGTTGGTTACACAATGAGAGGAATGGGTCGACTACAGCGTCAACTTAGTTAATTTTTTGTCTTAACAGGCGTGGACAAAATTATTCTTCCGTTCGTAATATTCATAATACGGAAGCAAGTTTAAACTAAAAATAAGGGAGGCATGAATTTGTGTGGCGGTTAACATTTTGAGTGGGTACCGTTGGCTGACTGCCATCTTGAATCGTTGGCCGCCATTTTGAATTCATGCATGTGTCTTTTCGACTGGTTACAAATTTCATGTATTTGTCATCAATGTTTCATAGTTTTCCTATGGTTCATTTTGGGTTTAGCAAAGAGAATGGAGGATGCAAATAAAACAAACTAAACTGACATTCGGTACCTTGCTGGCATTTATTACACGCATTCAAAATTTTCAAACCGTATACAGAATATCTGGTGGAGCTGAATGTTTTATATCATTGAGTAAGGGCATGTATACAGTTTAAAAATGTCAAATGCAAGTATTAAATGCTAGCAAGGAATACAGAATGACTGCTCGGTTCCTTTTGTTTGTTTATTTATTTTATAGAAGTGTCTGTTTTGAAGGCGCCTTTTGACCTTTTCAACTCCCTAGATGCAGCACCGTCTAATCTTCGAGCAATATAAAGAAAATAGCGGTAAATTAAAAATGGAACAGCACTATTCGCAGTAGCGCCGCGATTTTCATAACTAAAACGAGATCACGTGACCCACATCAGCCCATTGGATGCTGTGTTTAGAATATGGGCAACGCTATCGAAATGGTGAACTTTAAGTATCACTAAGACTACATGAAGAACAAAAGACACTAATTGGTTCTTCTCTTGCCATTTAAAACTGATTGGCTGAGTGAGTGATATCGAACCCTCGACTAAAGATTTTCTTTCTTTTGTGTGTTTTGGCTGTTTGGGTAACGACACAGTTGTGTTCTGATTTTGTTGATATTTCATGACAAAGGAGATTTGGTACCGCATATATTTTGGGGAAGGGGCCGAAATTCGAGGTAGAGCACTGGGCAGAAATAACACGAGTGGAGCACTGGGCAGAAAGCATACCTTAGGGTTTTGCCCAGTCACGGTTCCCACTAACCTGGAGAACCTGGAAAACTGGGGGAATTTAGACTACGTTTGAAACTAAAAAAAAAACTTTGGGAATTGTCAGATTTGTCACACAAAAAACTGGAAAAGTCAGGGGGAAAAAATAAGGTGGACTTAGAGGCTAATCTTCAGAGCCGCAAAACCTTGTGAACAAATAAAAACTCATCCAAACTTATCGTAGGGCTAGGCCTAACTGCATTGAACAAACAGAGTTTAAAAATTTTAAAATCAAGTGAGTTGGATGGAAAAGAATGTAAATTCATAACTTGAGTTTTGAGAAAAATAGGGATAATATTAAAGCGAAGCAAGAGCGCTTGTTAACGGTGCTTAAGTATAATTATTATACCCTCGTATAGACATGAGATAAAAAAAAAATATCTTGATACCTTTTTTTGTGTAGAACTGTGCCTCAGGAAGGCATAGCGATAATTTGCAGAAAACGGGCGGAAGTTGCATTAACGCCCTTCTTCCATCCAACTCCTCATTATTAAAAACTTTCCGTACTGATATTACGGCAATGAGTCTGGAAATTGATCTCAACTACTCTGGAAAACCTTGAAACTTGGGGGGAAATTTATATCAGTATTTTGGCGGGAACCCTGCCAGTGATTATAGAAAATTAACTCGTGTGTTACCACAGCCACCTACAGTAAAAGCCGGATCAGATCAAGACAAATTAGGCAAGTAAAATCAACCATTGTCATAGAAGGAAGCGCAAGTTTGCTACGTGCTGCCATCTCTACACCAAGCAGCGAAATTTTAAACTAATCCACCAGGGTTCCAAATTCTGTTAACAGATGACGCCACTTGGCAAACTTGCCGCGTCGTTATTTGATTTGCCGTTTTGCGGAGCATTGTGGGAGGCAAAGATGATACGGCCTTTACTTTAGGTGGCTGTGGTATTACAGCAGCCATCTTTCACGCGACCTATTGTGTGCGCGGTGTATCTTGAGTCCTGCAAGTATTTTGTGATCGGCTACGTCTTCCTGGATGGGATGGCTTTAATCGATGGCCGCCATTGTTTTTGTAACCATCTTGGATATCAACAAGGCACTCTGCTACTGAAAACGTACAATCGATTATCTGTGTTCGTTCTGCGGAGAACTCAAAATAGGCTGCCGACACTATAGTAATCGTGATCGTCGGAATTCAATTATAGCACATTCAACTATAGCAAATTATACGACTGTTATATGCCTATTCAAAAAGATAAAATAAAATGGCCATAAACTCGTAGCAGCATCGGACAGCGACGGAATCAGAAACTTAGAGCATAGAACTTCTGTATGACGTAGATACATTTTGTAGTAGAAAAGTTGGCCGACTTGGGTGCTGTAATCTGTTATTCATTGGTGGAACAGGGTCTGGAAACGATCCTCGTTCCTAACGAAACTCTTTACCAGGGTTTACACCTCCTTGGAAAACTTGGAAAACTCAGGGAATTTAAACTACGTTTGAAACTCAGATAAACCACAAGGAATTCTGATTTTTCACAAAAAAACTGGAAAACTCATGGAAAAAAAACAACAAAGTAGTAAAGGTCATGAATAAGCCTAAACGAACATAAAAACTTGTTGTGCTAATATATGCATTAAAAATGTTTTCCTTCTGTTATTGTAATGAGACCTGAAAGTTCATTTAAAGGGGGTACTCTTGTGCTCATTACCCTTTAAACAGTAAAATTGGTAAAACGTGTGGAAAAAAAAGCCTTCCTACAATTACTGTAAATATCCTGGAAATTGACGTCAACTACTCTGGAAAACTCTGGGAAATTTATTTTAGTTGGAGCCCTGTTTTCGTGTTCGTCTCATTTTTGATGTCGTGAACGTATCTGAATGTAGAGTGTTCTATGTATTAGTGACTTTGATAGCGGCATCTGGCGGTTGGAATAGAATGCCAAAGTTTTTTCTTTTTTTTTTTTCATTTTATTTTTGTTTAAAAAAAAGTAGAAAGACGAGCTGGTTTAGTGTGAATCGGATGTGGCATTCGTTTTGGTCATTGATTTCCTATACTTTTTTGTTCCCCGCTTTTAGAAGTGGGTATAAATTTGTGAACACGTGGCTTGTCACTGATGCTGTAAGTGCGCCGTTTCGTGACACGTTATCGTGATTTATGAATATTGATTCCCTGACGAAACAACATTTATTTTTTTCACCTCCCCCCCCCCTCCCTTGGATTCCCTGGTGAATTCGCTTGTCTCTGGTTTCCCTGGCGGATCTTTTTTTCCCCCCGCTCTTCTTTTCTTTCTCTTCCAAGTGGGTCGTCTGCCGCCCGCATGGCCGTAAAACGTTTGGAGTTGGAATGACAACTGCACTTTTTGCTGCAAAATTGCAGTTTATACGAGAAGAACGGTTTGATCTCCAAATTTCGACCTGAAAGGAAATAAGGCGTCTTTGCAGAAATGACTGAAAAAAATCTGTGAAGTGTGGATTGGTATATATATTTAAAAAAAAAATAGGGTATTGTGAATTTAATAGTGTGGAAGGAGGTTTTAGATGCAGAAAAAAAAAAAAAAAAAGTGGTCCTTTTTTTGGTCTGCCCCGCAGCAGAGACCAAGATAACTTAGTTTTCCTCTTTGCCCCCTCGAGTGATTTGTAGCATAACATTAAAGCATTTTATTGCAAATTTGGGTTTTAGTGTTCAAATGTGGACAAATTTGCCGTGTTGTTTCTTGCTCTCCTCTCCCTCTGGGTCAGAAGTATTTTTTAAAAGCTCTGGAGCAAGGCCAGTATGGGGTGGAAGAAGGCAATAAAAAATAAACACAAAAATAAGTTTAAAAGTGGATGTCTGGGAAGAAAGAAGTTGTAGGTAGGAATTGTTGTGGAAAACGAAAAATGTAGTCCGGAAGTACGAGGAAAGCGGGAAAATTTAACGCAAACCTAAAAAAAAAGGTCATATCCCTAGTCAACCTACACTGTTTCGTGAGCCTCTTTTGGTGTTACTGTGGTAGAAGAGTGCGATGTTGGGACCTCTACTTATTACCACATCATGTAATGGTACCACATTTTATTATGGCGCATTTACACAACTCACCTTTGCATTCTCGCAGCTAGAATTTAATCGCGAGGCTAAGGGCACGTTTACATACCTTTGCAATCTTGCAGCTAGAAGCTAGAAATCACCTCAAATTCCAACATCTTTTATGTCTGCCGCCTCGCAACGAAAACAGCAAATAACGTGAGTTCAGAAGCGTTTGGGAAAATTGTTTCGTCATGAGGAATTCTTTATATTATTGGCACGTATTGTAAGACTGCAAGTATTTATTCAAACGATGTCGGATTTAGCTAATCATTTAGCGTTGTTACCATGGCAATGTCACCTTTGCCATCGCGATTGAGTTCTAGCTGTGAGAATGCAAAGGCGATTCGCTGCGTAAACGCTCCCTAAAGGTGTTGTTGCCAAGGTAATAATTCTGTCTGGATTAGGTATATCCGACGTCATTTGAGTAAATGCTTGCAGTCGTATAATCCGTGACAATAAGATAAAGAATTCCTCCTGACGAACGGAATTCCTCCAGCAGCTTCTGAACTCGCATATTGCCTGTTGACGTTGTGAGCCGACTGAGCTCAAACTGCCGCCATGTAGGAATTTCAGATGATTTCTACTTTTTAGTTGCGAGATTGCAAAGGCGAGCCGTTGCGTAAACGTGTCCTTAAAAAACACCGTTATTCATCTTACTGTGAAACACTACAACGATTGAAAAATGTCACACGAGACACAAAAACGCACACTTTCACCACGAAGATAGTCTATAGCTAACTGCAAATTTTCAACTACTAACTGTCATCAGGCAGCTTAAAGGTAAGTTTGAACTCTGATTACATTTCGTTTTTCAGTCAAATACACGGTTGGAATTCGAAACTGCCGATGTCTGATATATTCAGTCGATTGGTTCAGAGTGAACCAATCGACTGAATATATCAGACAGCGGCAGTTTCGAATTCGAACCGCGTATTGGACTGAAAAACGAAATGTAAACAGAGTTCAAACTCACCTTTAAGCTGCCTGATGACGACTACAGTTAGTAGTTGAAAATTTGCAGTTAGTAGACTATCTTCGTGTGAAAGTGTACGTTTTTGTGAGTCTCGTGTGATATTTTTCAAACGTGTCCTTCCTTTGTAGAATGAACCAGGCCTCCTAAAATTGGCTTCCTAAAATTATTTCCCTTTTTACTGATTTTTCCATAAATCTCCTAAAACATGCCTCTCTTTCCTAAAATTCCTAATATATGACTGCATTTGCTTTGTAAGCGACCCATTTAAAACATTCATCCATGCCTTGCTAATAACTAAATAACTGAATTTCTAGTAACGGTTAGTGCAGGCATTGAAGCATTAAAGACACGCTGAAATGACGAGAATCAAAGATTGGGATAGATTTCAAAAAAATGAAAGTACTTGAAGTCCAGTTCCATATTCTTTTCTGAATAACCACACCCGTCTGAACTTGAGGTTTCTTGTTGTTTCTCATTTTATACTTATAGTGAAAACTGTTTAATACCATTATTAAAAGCCGGATGATAACAGAAGTAAAAAATGGAGACCAAAGTAGCAGACGACTTGAAGGGGAGATGTGACGGTAGAGACGAGGGCCGTAGCGGAAGGGTACTTGGTTGGGTGAGGGAGGGGAGTGACTTTCATTTTGCCAACTCATTTATGGTTTTGAGAACTGGTTTAAAGAATGCCAGTAGTGCTGCCAGTCAAGTACTTTAGAGGGTCTCTGCCAAGCTCAGCTAGGGGGTCTGGGGGAGCGCTGTAAGCTCCCTCAGCATGGTCCGGGGTTGGAGATCTGGAAGCTGAAGCATTTTACTCTATTTTAGTGCCTGTTTCTAGCCTCCAGTGAACACTGAAGCAACAAATCGTCAAACAAATTTTGGTGATTTTTTTTTATTCATTTTTTAGGATGGTAGGTTTCGTACAAATTTTACTGTGACTAAACCATGTTTTTTTTTTAGATATTTTTTTTCCACATTAAATTAAACCGAGTTCAGTTTAGAATTATATAAACAGGCCAGCCGGCCATTGACTTAATTGTACATTTTGGACCTTTAGGCTATAATGAATGACGACGACTCCTGTGTGCAAGCATAGGCAGCAGGTCAGGGGCACAAGATGAGCCGTTTTTGGAAATTTTGACTGCTGAAAGAGCCATTTTTATAGCCGACGAAATATACATTACCTGTTTTTTATAGCGATTCCCTCCTTTTGAGCTATTATTCCCCTAGAAGCTTGAAAGTTTGCTTCCCAGCCGGGCTTGTACTAGTGCGCATGCGCAGGGATGGGCTGGCTATATACATATACTCGGCGCAGCCGTCCGATGGCATTATTTCTCCGCACCCAGAACCTAGACAATGGAGGGGAGGCCTGGCTTGGGTGGGAGTTAAGGTAATGTATATTTTCGGTCTGACAAGGACTTAGCCAGGGTTCCCTATGCAGTGGTCTATCAGATCACTTCTTTATGCAACTATAGGTTGAGGTCTGCCACTACTCAAGTTACTGTGACCACCAATTGCTGAAGTTTTCAACATTTTTTGTTCACTGAACTGGGTTTCATGCGTATGATATGCTGTCCACTCTCTTGCCACTCCCTCCTATTTATTTGACGTCACATTATTGGTTGACTAATGGCACGTCACTGTTTGGTAATAGAATTAGACTACTTAGTATTAGTACGATAGGACAATGACAAAATGGCTGTGCCGTGTCGAATTTTAGTGCCAGATTTCTGCTGTCAACGAGTTTGTAAATCGTTAGCCTATACCACAAGAAAATGCACAATAAGGTAATTTCTCGAGATTAATTTTCATTTCTTCGATATCGCAAATTCTGCTCCCTCTCTGTAGGGTTCTCAGGTCTTGAAAACTGTGAAAGTGCGTGAATTTTGAAGTAGAGGCTTGCAGACAATATTGGGAAAATTTCCGTTTTTATCCTTGAAAGTATTTGAATCTGCTTCGAGAACGGTCTGCTACTCTTTAAATGTTGGGCTTATCTTAGTTTTGGGAAAAAAATAATAATAATAATCTACATAATAATCCTGGATGACGGGCGGAAAAAAAAAAAGGTCGACAATATTAGAAAAGGAAAACGCCACACAAAGTGGCCGGCAACCTAACAATCGCTTAACAACCACTTTAAACTTGTGGTGTACGACGCTTATTATTGCTACGTTGCAAAGTGATCGGCAACGATAAGACTTACGTAAATAAAAACAAAACCCTATGAGGCGAACGGAAATGAGCGTTTGTTAGCCGGTAAGCGCAAAAATCTGATTGGTTGGGTTCCCATTTTTTGGTGGATTTTTTCATCTATCACGATCCGTGCTTCCTCTAATTGTAATATTTTACAATGAAATCTGCAAACCATAACGCATTTTCTCTCAAGGGCACGTTTGTTACAGGGTGTCCACAAATTATTTATTCACCCCATAAAAAATTTAATTAAATAAAACGAAAACTAATACTGATAAACTGTAGAGTGCCAACTGTTTATTAACTCAAAAAGTTTATTTTAATTTGTTTTTATTTTTCAAAACTTCTGGTGATAATGGCCTCATAATAAACCTCCCTTTATTGTTCGGAGAATGTCCAGTCGAAAATCGATTTCTCTCTGAACGTTTTTAAGCACGTCTACTGATATCGTTTTTATCGCCTGGGTGATTTTGTCCCGTAATTCCTGCACGCAAGTTAACTTTCTTGCGTATACTTTGTTCTTTATGAAGCCCCACAAGAAAAATCGGGGTAATAAACACGCAGGGATGCTACCAGTGTGACAAAATGTGAAAATTTGCCAGTGGTAAAATAATATTGAAAATGTGAAAAAACGTGAAAAATGTGAAAAATACGAGTGTTGGTGTGAAAAAAAGACAAAACGCACAAACGAAGTAAAATTTTCTGCCCTAATAATTTTGTGCCCCGAATTACGGAGGCATGCCAGAATACACAAACGAAAATTGGTTCGTTTACGGGCGGAGTCGCTTTGAAGTCGCTTTCGCTCTCTTGAGTGAAATTACAATAGTTACTGGACAAGAAAAATTATTTTTATTAAAGAATGAAACTGGTGATATCTGAAAAAGAAGAAATAGTTATACGAAAATGAAAGTAGGTACGTGAAAAATGTGAAAAAATAAAAAGCAGGTATGTGAAAAATGAAAAGCGGGTATGCGAAAAATGTGAAAAAATAAAAAGTGGGAATGTGAAAAAATGTGAAAAAAGCTGGTAGTCCTTGCAGTACCCCTGAACACGGTATCAGTACATATGCGTAAAAATGTTTAGGGAGAAATCGATTTTCAACTGGATATTCTCCGAGCAACAAAAGGGCGCATATGGAGGTTTATTATGAGGTCATCATCACCAGAAATTTTGTTAAAAGACCTTTTTGATTTAATAAACAATTGGTACTTTTACGGTTTTTTAATGTCTGTTTTCGGTTTTTTTTTTATTTAATTCTTCGTGGGGTGAATAATTCGTGGACCCACGCACATATCCGCATATGGTTAAATTAGTGGTGGTGGTATCTTGACTGCGATGTAAGTCTGCGACAACAGCTTCACTTTTGTAATACATCTTCACTAACCACCAGACGCAAGCTTCGCCTTCACAGGGAAAAAAAAAAGGTTGCCCTAACTCCTGTATTCTTATTCTTGTGTCTTTTCCGAAGTAATCCCAGTAATCAGTATGCTGCTGCCCTCTCGAGACGAAATAAAAGACAGTCTCATTTTGTCGATTTCAGCCTTTCGAGTTACCTTGTCAGCTCCAATAAGGTGAGGAAGGTGACGGACCGAAAAGGTTTTCGTCTGCCTTGGAACATTGCTTGTAATCTTCTTACTTCCTAATTAAGAAAAGAGGGAGCTGTCCTTGAGGACACGAAATATAAAGAACAAAAAAAAACCGGTGAAGGGGAAGGGGGTACGGTATGGCAATAGAAGGAGACCTTGGTTTAATTGAATTTTTGTATCGAAATTTCGTGAACGAAGATAAAATGGAACCTTGCCAATGCTCACGTTATGTTTGAATTGAATTCATTAATTCGGTTTACGATCATTTCTTGAAGCTAATTTTTTTTTCTTTCAACGTTAGAAAGGGAATTGGGCGATGTTGTGGCTTTTTTAATGGATTTTCTTTCATGGGTTCCTTGAAGGGACTTCATCCTTTGTTACAAATCAGCTTTTTGTGTGCTTCTTTGAAGTTTGTTATTAGTTTGAGGGAAATTAAAATTAATAACTGATTTCTTATGCAACCGGTGTTAGAAACGCATCCTTGAATAAGTACGTGTCAGCTTAATGGGTTCAGTTTATTTTTATCTGTTGGAGGGGGAAAAAACGTGTTAGCCTGAATTTTATTTTTTAATTGCTACGAGCCTTAAGCCATCTGCAGCAAATTAGTCTTTGCATAGCTGAACTAAATCAATTTTTTTTAAAGGGGAAGGGTGTCTTATTATCATTTGTAGCCTGACCGCGCACGCCAAGAGTTTATCGGTGTTGCCAGATGCCTGCAAGCATTAGTAACTGAAATCACGGCGCTGTTTCCCCCCACCCCCAACCCCACCTCTAGAAAACCTCGAAATTATTTTGTTTTTTAATATTGCTAGGGGGAAAAAATTTCCGTAAAAATAATAACGAAAATAAATATAAATAAAAATAAATGCTGTAATAGCTCCGTTGTTACATGGATCTTACTCCTAAGCCGAAACTGAAAGCGAAACTTATGAAAGTGAAATTTGGTTTTCTGATGTGATCTTACATAAAAATCGTAATTCATGTTTAAAAAAATATCACCATGATAACAAAAACTAATTATCTTTTGCCTAGCGGGAAAAAGACGAAATTTACAGTTTGCTACGTCAAAAATAAATTCGATTCACTGCAATCAGCGCAACACAATCGGTCAAGACCAAGTCACCTCATTGTTGCACCTGCACGTCCACGTGATAATTATTGTCAAACCACCAACGAAAGCCCTCCGCTCCGTCCCATGCCACTGCTGCTTGTGCACTACTGTTGGTGACGTCATGCAAGAATTCATTGGCTTAGAGCAATGACCGATGAATGGTAACAGTGTAAGACGGAAGTAAAACCAACAAATTTCGCCACCCTAGAATTACCCCCACATTTTTGTAATCCACATTTTTAACCCTAGATGTTTTGCGCACTCCGTTTTCACCCCAAACGGCAATTAATGCCCTTAGACCTGGGGGTAAAACCCCTAATCTGGCAACCCTGAGAGTTAGGTGAACAAAGTGTCTTCTTGGGGCTGCATGAGGTTCAAGTGAATTTTCCATTTCTTCGCAACGTTTGGGGTGGTCCATTTCACCCAAGGGAACGTGGTGAAAATGGGCGTGAAAATAGCATGGCGACTATCATACCAGACCCTAGCAAAACGGGCATAATAGCTCGGTCCCTAGCAGGGGTACACCCTTTCAGGTATACGCTTGATGCAAAGAAGACATTCTCACCTTTCTATGTGCTTAATTCACTCGTTTTTCTTGGAAAGCCGTCAATGTTCCCCAACGACAAGCTGTTTCTTTGACAAGACAACCCATTTAGTTTGGCCTATAGCTTGTCGGGAGTGATCCAAGGGTGAAGAAGAAATGTAGTTCAGAATGATGGGAGCGGTCCAACAGTCAGTTCCATCTTAATAAAGCGCCGTAGCTAGTCGGTGGTGGAGCTTGATGGGGATGATCCAAGATTCAAAACAGATCTGAGTGACGGGAGCGGCCCAACATTCCGTGCCATTTTTCAAAAAACCGGCATAGCTTGTCGTCGATGCACCTTGATGGGAGCGAATCAAGAGTGATAATGGGTGTGAATGTCGGGTGCGGTCTCGACATTATGTACCATGTTTTATCCTTCAGCTTTTCGTAGGGGGCACTTTGTTGGTGGTGGATCTTGTCACTGCCCTTCAACAGAGATAGGATAGCTTATCGATGGTGGATCTTGTTACTGCCCTTCAACAGATACGATAGCTTATCAATGGTGGATCTTGTCACTGCCCTTCAACAGAGATAGGATAGCTTATCGATGGTGGATCTTGTCACTGCCCTTCAACAGAGATACGATAGCTTATCGATGGTGAACCTTGTCGTGCTACCGTTTTTCTCTCTTGTGCATGGTTAATTTGAAAAAAATAATAGTAAGGGGTGGAGAAAATGAGGGTTTTAACCACGGAAACATCCGACCATTGCATGGTTGAAGTTTTTCGAGAAAAAGCCAGAAAATCGTATTAATGTTGGCTGAGCGGTGTGTAGCTAAGCCGAGGTTATGGGGTCAGTGACTGGAAAGGATATGCTGGCAAAGTCCCTGCTAGTCCCTGTTATAGACAGTACCAGCCAGGATACTGTCAGCTTACCACCTGGGGGCGGGGGGGGGGGGGGGGAGGTATTGAGGCTTAATGGCACGTCGACGGCTTGGTCATTTGTGCCAAACCTCAGTCACAGTGCAGCTGTAAGTGTGCCGCGCTCCCAGCCGAAGCCATGGCGCCAGAAGGAGAGTGGGATAAAGGAGAGTGGGAAAAACTAGATCTTGACAAACTTCTGTACCTCCTGCAAAATTTGTTGAACACGCATTGTTTCCTTTTGAGGGGTGAATTCACTCCTGAATGCCATCCAGCAACTTACGGCCCATCAACTGCTTGTGGAATGCCACCATCTTGATGGTGTTCGTGGCCATTTCCATTATCCACAAGATTTAGCGTTTCAGTTGGGCGATCAGTCTTCTTTTCCTGTCTGGAGGTTTTTTTTTTACCAGATGGGATATAGCCGCTATGGGATATATTCCGACCTATTTTGGACATTTTAATTATTCCCCCTAAACTGTGATCGGACGTTTCCAGCTTCAATGCCAGAATTATCCCTATGCTCTTCTTAACTATTTTTAAAACGTCCAGTATGATTAAAAACTGAACTGGTTCATTATGGGAGCATTAGTTTGCTTCAGTTAAACCTCAACAAGATGATTTAAAAATAAATAAATAAAAACGAGTGATAATAATTGACACAAGTAACGTGCAAAATTCATGGTTAACAACAAAATTAGTCAAAGTTGGACAAGAAAATCAGATTAAGGTACTTTTTCAAACTGCTAATATCATCTCGGGACGAAGAGGAACAATTTTGCTGGGAAATTCATAGGATTACTTGGCACAATCAACATGAACATAAACGCATTTCTAGGGCCTTCTGTTCCCGAATGCAGGGCTGAGGATAGGTTAGAATCCAATTTTTATTTTTTAACTTTCAAATGCTCAACAATTGCTGAAATTGCGTACGTTTTTGGCTCGTCACCTGTGAGTTAGCTTACGGTGCTGCTCTAGGCACCGTGACCTACATAATTTTCTGAACCCCATGTTTATTTTATTTTCCCTAACTTTTGCCTAATCCGCAGTTTTCGAATAACCCTTAATCGTCTTAATAATGACTGTATGCAGGTAAGGGGCCGGTACAACAACAAGTTGGGGGTTCACTCACCCAAACGGTATTGTTAAATTTAGACTTAAAAAACCGATTTCTATTAACAACAAGGTAAAAAAAAAAGCATGAAGTAGTTTTTTATCGCTTTTTATTTGAGAAATCGCTAACTGTATACTCGCTCGAATTGGTCAATACACAGACTTCTGCTCTCAGTTCTTCATTTTTCGTGGAAAAAATTTAAGAACTGAGAGTCAAAATCTGGGCATTGACCGATCCGAACGAGTATAAAGTTATGGATTTCTCAAATATAAAGCTATTTCTCGTTTTGGTATCGCTACAGAATTCAAATTTACAAGCCGACATTCTGCAGATGGTTGTTGGTCAAACTGTTCGTGTTAGGTTGCTACAAACCGCACGCATGATATAGCTCGTTTGGCAACTCTGTGGCTATTAAAAAAAACACTCCGTATCTTTAGGCTTAATAACAAACAAAAAAAAGTATAAAGTTTAATTTGCACTACCATCGTTAGCTTCTGAACTTGGAGAAAACCAACCTTTCTTCACGTTCAAGTTTGTCTAAACCGAACTACAGTACGTCTAAATGCCGAAAGGATGGCTGGTAAGTGCGTCTAAGGACTCGTTCACACAATCGGGGGCTTGTCGTCCGTCACCAGGACATAAGCGAATATCTACTTTTTGTACCCGGCCGGACGTTTGCCCGGATCCGGATTGTGTGCAGCAGGGTTTGGAAAAACTCGGGTGTTTTCGAAAAAACCCTGCCCGGCTGGATTTTTTCGGGTTTTATTAGTTTTTTTGGGTTTTTTTTCGGGTTTTTTGGGGCTTTTTCGGGTTTTATCTAGTTGAATCATTATGCACCCCATAAACAAAGGAAAAAACCTAACATTGGAGCGTGAAGATGCAGCAGAGCAGTGGGTAGCTGCACATCATTCCGAGTTTTGGGCTAGAGTGCTAGCATTCAAGCTAGAAGACGAATCTTTCTATCCCAAGTCGCTATTTAAGGAGAGTGTCAAACCAAGCTTCAGCCCAGCAAAATGGTGGCAACTCATGAGCAAGAAGAACTAAAAATCAAAGAAACTAACAGAAGGCGTCTGTGATATGTTTTGGGCTCTTCTTTGTCTCCACAGCTGTGCATTAACCGAGTGGGTTTTTTCAACATTTAGACTTGTTCGGTCTAAGTTGAGAAACAGATTGGGTACAGATAAAGCCCAGAAATTAGTTAAAGTATACCGTTACTGATGAGCTAAACCAAATGACTGGTGATGTCTTGCATTAAAACAGCAAACAATCAACAGTTTAATGACAGGTTAAATGACATTTTAACAGGTTTGTTGGTTCATGTATTCACTCATTTTACTTAGTTTTTGTTATTGAAAAAACCCACATTTGGGTTTTTTGGTGGGTTTTTTCAGGTGGGTTGGCGAACCCTGGTGTGTAGAGACCTTATACAGTTTACTATGTACTGCTGTTTGTCGGGTGCCTGACGACAACCCGGACGGGCGTTTGCCCTGACTGTGTGAACGAGTTCTAAAACTTTGTTGTTATATTTTGTAGACTCCGGCCTATGGCTGGTTTTTACTCTTTTTTTAAATTGGCTCGGAGTCACTGTCTCCCCTGTGACCCTTCCGTCTACTTTCACTTATTGTGATACGTTTTTATTATCATTATAAAATGAACCACGTCTAAAATTGACTTTCCGGGATTTGGCTACTTATATAGTGTGCCTACCACGCTCGTGTTGTGGTGCTCCTAACACCAGAAACCCTACAGTTACTCAGAAATCCCATCATTAGAAACAAGCGTCTTTAGTAGGAGCTAAGTATTTTAGCTTTTTTTAGCTTTTCCGAACATCGTTTCGGCCTTACACAAAATTCAGTTAAAACTTCGGTGCCTTCTAGTTTACACGAATAAAGTTTAAACTTGTTTCATCGTTACCACTTGCAGGCGGAAAAGGAATGAAATAAAGGGGGTTGAGAAGAAGTCGGGTAATTCGAATGACGGGCTTCTTGTTCGATTGAAGTGAGTCATCTACCAGTTAAACAGACTAGAGGTAATAGAGTCGGGCCGTTATAATAACAAATGGGAAAGCCCAACTTTGGACCCATATTAGGGAGGGCAGGTAGAAAGCAGTGGGGGACAGGGTTTAATCCTTTTCTCCCATTAGCTCTTTACCTCCCTTCCTCCCTTGGTGTGGGTCGAGAGTTGGACTCTCATGGTCGTTCGTATAAAGGGGTGCGAACTGCGTTTTAGCTGGGACAGGAAAAAGATCTCTTCCGCTACTCCCGCTCTCCTTGGAGTGAGTTCTCTCCCGGAGAACTCCCGCTACTTCGATACGGCTCCCATCTTCTTGTTTGGCCTGTCCAGACGAAGCTTGGAGATGGAGTGCGAACTAGGCCTAAATGTGCTTGACAATGTAAGCCAGTGACGAAATTGAATGTTGGTCGTGAAGTGTTAACGTCCCCCTAAAGGCAGAACACGAATTGTGCAACAAAACTTTAAAAGTCTTGATAGCATGCCAAAAGACCATAGGCACTTTTCAAATTAGGACTTTCTCCCTGAGGCGTGTTGTTAACCCAGTACTTATTCTTTAAGAGTGCAACTGAGCTGTACTTACCAATAAAACTCAAGACCTTTTATTTGATGTCCTTGCAGCGACATAACGTCGTCAATTGTTGTTAGTTTGACCCCCTTATATCAGCGGGAAAATCCATTAGCTTAGCCACGGCACAACCTTCAGGCGAAGATCAAGAAAGATGGCATTTTCTCGATTATATGCCCTGGTTCTTCCCCTTCCCCGGCTTGAGAGCTCTTTTGTTCGCTAAAAGGCTTTATTCTTAGTAGCGTGGGTAGCCTTGACTGAACAAATTTGCAAACCAACCAGCTTTGTTTAGTATAGTTCACTTGTTGATCTTATTGTGTCTGACTGTTCAAAGTAGAGAGAGAGCTATTTTATAGTGCCGTTTCATCGTTATACCGGTGCCCTCCCTTGCCCTTCATTTAGAGAAGCGCACACACGATCGTGAATGGTAACTTTGGAAGAATTAGCTTTGGTAGTCTAATTAGCGTAACGTGGTTAAAGAAATTAAAAGCACAGACGAGATTTTATCCCAGGGCCGTACGTGGAACTTTTTTTCTGGAGGGACAAGTTATAAGTGTTGCTCTCCTCCAAACTGGTGAAAGGAGAGTAAACTGGCATGTCCGTGTTGATAGACATAAACTATCAACACTGTGTAGCCACAGTGACAAACCTCTCGTCTACCGCTACATCCTCTTTGAAAGTGTTTTAGTAAGGAGCGATCAAGCTTGCGCAAGCAAAAGAAAGTAAAGGAAGATAACACAGCTTAGACTGCTCGGTGATAGCTATACGTTGCACACTAACAGTTTGCACATTAGTTGGGAAAATGTTCCAAAACTTCAAAAAAAACTGGGGAAACAAACTACATGTACCGTACTGCAAAATTCTTTGTGGCATTTACGTCCATTTTTAATTGTTTATAGGGGGCTGAGGGCCCTATGCCCCTCCTCCCTTTTCCCTCCCGCTAGCAGCGGTCTTGTATTAGCCGAGACCTGTTATAGCTTGTACCACATTATGGTTACAGGAAACTGACTGTATGACGTTACGTTTCCTTCCACGACGAGTGCAAAAACATGTGGATATCACACTTGTAGATTCTACACAGTTACTGTTAGAGTCTACGAGTAGTGTATTCGCGTGTTTTTTGCATTTGTAGTGGAAGTAAACGTGGCGTCATACAGTCAGTATCCTGCAAACATAATGTAGAACAAACTATAGTTACGTAGGATACGCAAAACTTTGAATACTGTCGGTTTGCGCAGTCACACCACAAAAACAATAGCTTTCCACGAAAAGAACAGTAGCGTTGCAATTGGTGGGCATTTCCAGTTAAGACTTGGTGTACACAGCAAATGTAGGCACCAATGATAGCAGTGCCATTATTACAGTATCTATATAGACAGACAGGTTAAATGGTGTGGAAGGGAGCCAAGAACATTTCTCACTACTTCAGTACTTTTTAAGCAAAGAATGAAAATATCTTTAAACCGTTTTAATTATTCCTTTAGGGCTTACTGTATGTTTATTTCGTTTCCGTATATTTATTTAAAATACTTGCACGTTACACTCATAAGTGTTTTTAAACTCCCCTAAATACTGCAAGTGCAGTTGTAAATTAAGGACTAATTCGACAATTTTCATTTTTGGTACCCAGACTCTGTTGTCAAGACTCTGCTTGGGCCTTACGTTTGATTTAATTATTATTTCTTCCTGAACTTCAAAAGCACAGCATGAAAAATGCCAAAATTCCATGAATTTATGTTGTTCAGTATGCCGTTTTGCTATTAAGCAAAAAGTCGTCTTCGATTACTGAAGCTAAGTCCAACTTTTCTAGCCAGAATCCCTCAGAATCAGGAGAGGACAGACATCTCGTTTCATTAGATTTTATTTCTGTCCTATCCTGGTTCTGAGGGGTGTTAACTAGAAAAGTTGGACTTAGAAAATCTTGGGCCGTCGGTTTTTTGTGGGACCACCCTGTATATTCGGGATGCCAAAACTAAAACTGGTACCTCAGGCATCAATCACTCTTTTTAAGTGTTACATATCGTAAATTTACAACTAAAGAAAAGGCCACTTCTTGTAAAACAAGTCTTGAATCCTTGCAGGAACTCCATGGTAACATAACCTATACATGTTTCAATTTCGGGAGGGACCTTATCAAAATCAGTAATGAGGAATTGTAAAAAAAAATGTGACGAAAAGCAGCAGTCAATGCAAATTCTTAGCTTTTTTTCCCAATATAACTACGTATTCTCTCGGTTGCGTAAAACTTTTCAACGTGTGCACTAGGCTATTGTGCAGACATCTTGGGCGAAACGCGCTCTGTCACTTCTAGACGAAACTCAACTTCGTAAAAGCTTTTCATTTTCCATTTTTTTTTTCTCCACTTTCCACTCTTCTGTATTTAAAGCTCGAGCGACTGCTAAGCCCGCCGTCAATACAGTCTGGCTTGAAATGAAGGTAGCTTATAAGCTCTAGTCTTGAAGCGAAGAAGAAGAAAAAAGAAAACGAGAAAGAAGAAAAAAAAAAGACGAAGATTCCATGACAAATTCCTTTTTTATGTCAGCCGGCAGTGCTAATCTTTCCTCACTCTGGAGTGGCTCTTGTCAGTCCTGCTTCGTAGTGAAAAGGAACTTCACTTGGGTAACAATTCAATTTCTGCTCTGCTACGAGTGCCACACAATAAAAAGCTGTGCGCAAAAAAGATAAACCATATAGTGTGGCTGCAGCAGTAGCTATACCTTTGCTCGTCGAAGACAAGATCAGCTCTCTCTCACTCTCTCTCTCCTGAATCATGCAACAACTGTTAGTTAAAGCAGACTTTTATTGCGGAAGATATTGTCGGAAGAAAATGGGAAAACTTTCAACAAGTTGCCGAAGAGGCAGACGTTTAATGCAGGGAACAAAAGAGTCTTATTAAAGGTGCCGTTCGCTTCAACGCCTCGAGTCACGAGCAACATGAGTCCACCGAAGCGTTTAAGTAGAAAGTGGGCGTGGATTGTGAGAATCCATGCAGATGATCTTGTGATCCATCTGGAGGGTTGCGATTTGATTTAATCTTTGTGGAGCTTTGCTTTTGCTATGCTTTATTGAAGAAATCCTAGTATGCTACTTAAAATTTAGCGGAAAATCGCTTGCATGTTCAAATGTGATGCATCTTGTTCTGCGTAGGGATACATGGGGATGTTCTACATGGGGAACATGCCATGTTTTACGTATATAGGTTTTCATAGACTTGTCCGTGCCGTTTTATTTTTTATTTTTTTTTTATATTAGCGATAGCGGGATTAAACAAGCAACCGGTCTTCTGTACACTTTCGGGCCACTTCCGCCATTTTTGGGCCTCCTCCGCTTCATAGTTCCAGGTTAATTTTTTTATTCACACTAACTCATTTTTGAACGCTGAATCTGATGGCGAACACCGTTTGTCTCTATCTGGTATTGTTCTCTAGACGATGGGCTCACTTCCGGCCACTTGTGGGCCACTTCCGCTTCATTCTTCCAGTTTTTTTTTTTTCACTGATTTCAACTAATTTTTGGATACTAATGGTGAAATCCGTTTGTGCCCATGTAGTACTGTTCCGGAGTTGGAAAAGGCGACGGACAGAAAAAGTCGTTGCTATAGGTTACCCAGCTTCCGGTGTACAGAAGACCAAAACCTTGACTACTTTTGCTTAGTGGCCTACGTTGTGCATGTTATCTGGAGTTGCATAAAGGAGGAGTCTCCAACACAATATTATACCCCACCCCCCACCTAGTGTTGAGCGGTACCCTAAATATCTGTGACGGTGACGGTACCAGCCTAGGTAGCGCGGTACTCGGTATTTAACGGTTCTTAAAATTTGGTGGTACTTCCTTCGGTACCTCCGGTACCAACGGTATTTTTTTTAAGTACCCTAATCAAACTAATTAAGGTTGGAAATGGAATTATCAATTTCATTTACGTAGGCCCCCCCCCCTCCCCCAAAAAAATACACATAAAAAATAATCACCTAGTAGGGTACTGAACTTTGAACTCAATTTTATTTTTCTGTTGGTTCTTAGGCTACGCTGGTTGTAGCATCAAAGTTATACAAATTTGGCTCCACTTTTGTGCATTGTTTAGAATTCCAATTTTACCACTGTCTGCGGCCTTGCAGTGCTGGAAACACCGGGTCTCGTCAGATCCCCGAAGTTAAGCAGCATTGGGCTGGAGTGATACTTGGGTGGGTGACCGCCTGGGAATCTGCCTGTTGAAGATATAGGGCCTTAGGGCTTCGGGCAGATGACCAGGAGTGGTTAACGCTCGTTAAACCCTTTAACCCTTTTTTACCATTGTTGATCTTTAACTGATTATTACACTGCTTTGAGCCCTACAACACAAGGACTGAATGAACTATTGCCATCATACTGACCGGCAGTCATTCCATCGTTCAACTTCCTGAGAAGGTGAGCAATGTCCCCTGTCTGTTTGTCTCCCACCCCCACCTTCTTCTCAAAAGCATCTCCCTCACTGTTGGCTGTGACCTTAACGTCAATGAGAGAAAGTAGGGGTAGGGAATGGGCAACTCCTCTCGTAATGCAGTAGTTCCCAACAACACAAGGTAGTTTTCTCGGTCGTGAGGAGTAGTGGTTTACCCCTTGAGTGTCTTCTTCACTTTTGTCAGATCCTCTTTCATTACCTGCTAGTTTAGGGGGAGATTGGGTTGTGTAAGAACCGTGTTGTTTGCCCTGGGCAGCGGGTGGCTTTCGAGGTAGCGAAGATAGTGGCTCCTTAGCCCCTCCCTTAGTCGAATCGAAGATGGAAACTGTTTATATTTCTCTTGAGGAGGGTCATCCAACTGACCTGGTGTATGTTTACGTGGATAGAATCTTCTCAACTCGCCCACATTTAAGGCATCAATTAATTTCCCCGATTTTGCAGTGGCCCTGTTAAACTATTTCTTCCTGTTACACGAAAAGGCCCACTACACCAAGCTTTCAAGCTCTTTGAAATGTCTTTAGCAGCGGTGCTCAAAAAGATTCTTCTTGACTACAAAATCTCCGACTCAAAATTCTAAATTAATTTGACATGTGCCACAATAAACGGTATGACGATTACGCGAACGCAACACTGATTACGTCGCCTGGTCTTACATAACGTGAAACCTCCTCACGATGTTGTCTTGCGTGTTTTGTCACT
>JAHWFP010036937.1:0-74519 GCA_023313725.1 Lithobius niger
CGGTCTAACGCAGCAAATCATTTTTCATAGACCGTCAACGCCATGGTTTAACAGGCATCTTAGTTATGAGACAGGTTTGGGTTGCCAACGCCGAACCAGCTATCTCTAAAAGGAGAAGGCCCGATTTTAAAAGCCCAACGAACAACGTGAAGTTTGTGAGGGGGCACGCGGACCCCAAACAAACGGAGCAATAGCAACCCAGTGGTCAGAGTCGCGCCCTCCCAACCAAAAGGACGGCAACTAAAATTTAGCGTCATAGCGTCAAACCAAAAAAAAATTTCCTGGCAGAGTACCTTTGCAGGCAAACTGTGTGTTCTTGCTATGGTTATACCCGAAACGTTAGCTATATTTTTACAGAACGAAACTTGTTAAGCTTTCCTTCCAAGTTTTCGTCAGGTGAAGTCTTATATCAATTTACTTCATAAAAACCGAGCAAAGAATCAAAATTGAAGACTAAGTTGGCGGTTTAATTTGCTAGAAGCTCTTTTCCTCTTAGCCCATCTCCACTGTGATTTTAAAACTAATTCTGAGTTAATTCAGAAACGTCAGCTAAATCTTCCACCATTTGAAAAGTAAGCAGCAATACTTTCAAACCTAAAATATTCAGTGAGTTAACGTTAGTTTAATAATATTTTTAAAATAAATTTAAATTCATCAATTAATTTAATTTGTAAATAAAATGTATAAAAAAAACCCAGAATTTTAGTCACAATATTACGTTTTTACGACCTCTTATGCTAAAGAATATCTACGAAAAACAACCGACATTTGCTTAACATTGTGGTGAAAACGTCTCTTGGGAAACCAAAATAGGCCCTCAAATAGCGTAAAATGCGTCAGCTTCCGGGGCCCGCTGGGGGAGCTTACAGTGCTTCCCAGACCCCGTAGCGGGTTTCGCTTGGCCTCTACTACAGTTCAACAAATTTTAACAAAAAATGTTCATTTTCTTTGCCCCCCTCCCCCCAAATCTGGAGTTGGCTAGCGCCACTACTGGTTTCCCCTCTATTTTGTACAATCGGCTACACAAACACTTACCACCCGATTAAAGCCGCCTTTTCACTTTTCAACTCTTAGATGAAGCACCGTAGCATCTTCGAGTAATATAAATCTAATAGCGGTAAATTAAAAATGGAACAACACTATGCGCAGCAGCATTGCGATTTTCATAACTAAAACTAGATCACATGACGCACATCAGCCTATTGGGTGACGGAGAATCTGGAACGTTGATGCGGTGTTTAGAATACGTTATTGAAATGGTTAACAGGCTCTTTTAACAACACCCCTAATTTTTTTGGTGCAGTAGGCTACTCGTTGTGAAAGTATTTATAGCCCAGAACACTCCGGGTCATTGAATGCTGCAAGTAATCATGCAACAAAGGGATGAAAACGAGATGCATGGATAAGAGGCCTCACCATTAAAAAAAAAACAGCTATCGGAAGTTGTACAATTTACTAAATCATCGCTTAAAATTCATTACATCGACGACTTGTTCTCTTCCTTAATAATAGTATCAAAAAAAAAGTATAGCTATCTAATGTCGAAGCGTGCTCTGCAAGGCCACACATGTCAAAGATTTTTTTTAAATGTCAAATCTCACTTCAACTGCTTAATTTTATGTTTATTATCAGCTTACAGTATGAACAATTGTCACACAAAATAGCTAAGCGGTTGAGTTTCCCTTCTATTTTTTTAGTGGTGTTCTTTTTTTTTTCAAGCGAACAACAAGCAATTCAACTCAACTGAAAAGTATAGCTTGGCCGGGTTTCCGAGTTTTTACTGTGTGTGTGGTCTCCGCGCTTTGGTGATCCCGGGTTGCTAGGCAACTAATGTGAAGAGTGGCCGAGGCATGTGAAATGTGCATACAGTAAGGAACCAATAGCGCGTCGTTCTCAGCTCCGTCAATCATGTATAGACCCGCTCCCTAGGCGGAGCCTAAATGTTAATGACGCTTGGCTAGGATTCAAGTCACCGGGTATCCTCCACGAAAACGTGGTGGAGCAATTGTGAGTGTGTTCGCGGTCGGGAAGCGTGTGTGTGTCATAGTTTGGCCAACAGTTCAAAACAATTTCGCTGTATGAAGCGAGAAAAATGGACAGCTGGTCTAACCCAGCTTTTCGATCTTCGTTGCAGGTATGTTTTGTGAGCCTTCGTTACTAAACGTGTGGATTTGTGCGCCGATTGTGATGTGTATTCTACAACGAAAGTGCGGCGTGCCAACTGATAGTGAAGCCGTCAACTGAAAAGCCTACATGAGCGTGTTCGTTTCGTTGCAGGGTACTACGAAGGCTAGTTCACGAAAACAGCCTCGGATACCGGATGACGTGGATCTGCTGACGCGGACTAGCTGGAAAGATGCGAAAACTGCCCTGTCGCAAATTAATAAGGTAAGTAAGTTCGGCCACTTAACTAGAGCGTATGACAGTATGAGATGATGGTGTGATTTGTAGCCAAGCTGCCCATTAAATCGTTTCATATTGCAGTTATTTTCAAGTCGTTGTGATTATCATCCGACCGTACAAATTTTTAGTTATCTCATTATCTAAGATGAGAAAAAAATGAGAGCAAAATAACACCTCTTGTGTTGACATGCTTTTAAACTTCCGTGTAGTTTCGACCTATCGTTTTCTAGTTAATTCTACTAAATCTTTGTACATCACAGTACCGTTTAAATTTAAAACTTTAAATGTATTTGTAAGTTATTTTATTGGTGTTTACACCGACTTTGTGGTTATGTATTCAAATAAAATAGTTCCATCTTTGGTTTCTCACGGCCAGCAGTTTCGTATTTGGTCGTGTGCTGGTGGCTTACTCCGCAAGCTGTCAAACACCGATCAGTGGACCCGCTTTCGTTGGTGTGGTTTCGTATTTGTGTTTCTAACAAATTCTCGCCAAATAAACTTGAAATATGAACGAATGCCAATCCAGTTAGTTGAGGAACGTTTACTGATTTCGCTGAACAGCCCTATTTTGAGCATAGCTAGGCGAGCGTTTTCGAACTAGACCTCCCAAGTCGAGGACGATGACGTCAGTGACGTAAGCGCACTATCAAGCATGGCGGGCAGTTTGTTGTGGTTGGGCAAAAACCATTAACAGCTGATGTTGGCTAAAGTTTACAGTGTGCAGCAAATGTTTTTAGTTGGTATTATCTGTAAATAGATGTGTCACGGTTAGAGCAGAGTCTCCATTTTCGATTTTAGGGTTGGAGGAGGCAATGTAGTAGAACTAATAAGTTGAAGTTGCATCCGCAAAGTTTTCATTTTTTTTTTAGATTAAAGACGACGTGTTTGTAAACAGACTTAAAGTCGGACCATATCTGATAAAATCATCTCGTAAACAATTTTTTTAGCCAACTTTCGGAGAAAGAGTGGAAACTTAATTCATTCAAGCTCAACTGAATGCAAAATTCCGACAAGTATGCAGTGCTATTACGTGCAGAGATTAATAACTTCCTTTTTTTAACGGAACAAACTGTGTGATGGCTGTGACTGTACGGCGTTGTCATAATTTGTAGTCGTTTTATAGCTTACTTACAAAAGACAGTGCGAACTTACGAACATTGGCTGCATTCGTATTTAAATTGTACTTTAGAACCTCAATCAACACTTGTTAGTTTGAATAAGGTGTTCCAGCAGTTGGTAGTACCGTAGTTCTTTTAATTTTAGTGTTAAAGTGCATCGTGGAGAGAATTAATTGAGAAACAAACATGTACAGCTTTTTTACGTTGGTTTCGTGTTTTTTTTTGTGTGCTTTCGTTCTCTTTTATTTTGCCTTCGTCCATTGTTATATTCAGCGCAATACAAATACAAATAAGAACGAAAGCTAAATAAAAGAGAACGAAAGCTAAAAAAAAAAAAAAAGCACGAACCCAAAGTAAAAATCTGTAAAAAAAATTACAAATAGAATTTTTAAATACATCGTAAGGTCAGTTTTGTCCTAAATAATAAAAGTCACTTGTCATCATACACTTAAAAAACAAAATCCGAAAATTAACGTGTTTTTTTATTCAAACAATTTGAAAAGACTAGGGATGGGTCCGTAATTGAAACCGAAACCGAATTTTCGGTTTTTACTGAAAACTGAAACCGATTCGTTTTGTGTTGGTTTTTCGTACGTTGTTTTAAATTTTTTAATAATTATCATTTTCTACGTATAAATGACAACAAAGCTCCTAGTCATGATAAAAGGAAATAGTAGAAGAAAATGGTGTCACAGCCGGGCGCTGCTGAAATAGGGGGGGATTTACGCATTGGCTCGTACGTAAATTTTCTCACTCACTAGTTTTTACTTGGTTAATACTAAATCTGCTGGCTGCTTCTCACCCACCTTTACTGGAGCAACAATATATATATTTAATTAACCTTATACCGGAGCATGCTTTCGATTTGTCTTGCTGCTTTCTGACTGTTGTTTATTTTACCGTCGTCTGATCACTGCCTGAAGCTATTGTTTGTACGTGGATAGCAAATTTTGGAAATAGCGAGAAATGACAATGTTGTAGCAATGTTCAAAATTACTTTTGCACTTTATTCCAAGTTATCCTGGTATTTATAACACATTTAATTTTGTATTTTGTATGTAACGGTTGACTAGCACAAGCGTTCGGCGAGCGAGTAGGCCTTGTTGCATAAATGTGCCGCGATAAAACGACACCGAAACCACGGTTTTGTGGTCATATAAAACCGAAGTTGAACGAATTCAAAAAATGAAACCTACCTATAAAAGACCAATCGACACATACAGTGATGATGGTAAAATTTACGTCTTGGCCAAGAATATAATATTTTTAAATTAAAATTTAAGCTGATAATCGTCCAGTTTCTCAACCAAACGTTACATTTTCGATAATTGCGAAAGATTTTGCCATTTTTGTAGTACAATATCATCTCGCATTTCATATAGCCCAAATAGGCTAGTAAGGAATACAAAGAGCCACATTTCGCTGTTGACACAATTGACTAATAAATAAACAATTTTGATAAGTGCAGTTGGTAGAGAACCCGGCCTGGTAAGCAGGATGCCATGGTTAGAATCCGTTTTCCTGGCAGTTGTCTTTCTTTCTCAGATAGTCTATCTTGTTTTGTGATAAGGCCAGTTTTTAATGCAGACTGTTTGCTTCCGAATAGCTGAATAAGCTTTCAGAAAATATTTAGAAAACTGTAAAACACATTTTTAGCATAACTAATGTTATTACATTTCTCTTTTTCTTTAACTTTCAGGGTAAAGCAACAGGGAATAAAGGTGCACTATGGGTGCGAAGCAAACTACAGATGCACCTTTTCCACCTAGGCTGCTTTATTCAACAGCACGCTGGCAAAGTGCTGTTCGTAGGACTTTTAGTTCTTTCCACGTTTTGTGTTGGATTAAAATCTGGAACAGTACAAACCAATGTGGAGAAGCTGTGGGTCGAAGGTAGGAATACGTTTTCTGTTATTATTCTGTTACAGTAACGTAAGGATGGGCGAATTTACGTTATTTCGATGTTGCATGCTATTTGTTTCTGCCGATGTTATCGTCATTTTGACTCGCCTCAGAACCTCAGACGATATAATGAGCTATATAATTATAGGGTGTCTTTACATAGTGTGGACAAGTTGGTGCTTTGTCAATAGTCTATGGGTCTGGCCTATTACTACAACTCGATCAAGACATCAAGCATCATGCATGGCTAGGCATGGCTAGGCATCATGCATGGCGACGTAGGTGTTGGAATTGCAGCCTCGTGGGATCCCTAAATCGTGACGCCTCAGTCCCGGGTTTGTCTCGTGGTAAACTTGGGTTTATGTTGGCAATTTTCCATAACTTGCTCAAAATGGTGTCTTGAATTTCGGAGGTGTTGTTTCTGGGAGTTGTTCTTATGCTGCATACCCGACAAACATGTTACGAACAGCGGCAATATTGAAGGGGCAGAACGACTTTGTGTTGTCTTAACTGTTAACTCAACTGAGATGGTCTGTGTGCTTAACTGATTGGCTTGCAACAGAACACAGTCATCGCCTACAAACCAATGTGGTGAGTCCAATATTTGCTGTCTAAGGGAAGCATACGGTGCGTGCGTTTAAACTGGTGCATATAGTGAAGTAGTCTGTATACATGATCGGTGGAGGGATTGTTATCAGTGAGTAAGTTTAAATAATGCCTGTGTTTGCCAAACAATTTATTGTACTCCACTCGAATTGACTGTATGAATCTGTTTTACGCGGAGTGATTGGTCGGTAAACGTTGGCTACTGCCAAAAAAAAAAAAAAAAATCTGGGGCATAGTGAAGCCAAATCTGAAAATAAAGGAAATTTTAACATAGATTTTCAATTTACAGGATGGTAAAATTGAACTATTTACAGATGCTTGATTTTAATTTTTTTTTGCTCCACTTTAGGATTCCAACGATCCTCATCTTATTACCACTAGGCTACTAAATACAGAAAGTACGAGTGAAACGGTTATACAATTTTAAACAAATAATTAGACATTTAAAAAGTGTATGAGAAGATTTGTTCCTAGAAGCCATTGTTTAGCAAAACATTGAACCCAATGGCATAAATGTAATTCATTTTTCAGCCATTGTATAATACTTTGTTTTGTATGCTGTGATATGTGGCATGAAAGAAAAAGTGAGAGAATTTAGAATTTACGAAAGTGAAAAATTCGCCTAAATAATTTTTGTATTTGTATTTCATCAAACATATATAATTGCAATGCCGTGTCTGTGCATCTGTGCGAATATTTCAAAGTGACCACTAAGATACCCGACACGACTCTTGGCTGTACATCAAATAGGAGTATGTGACTTGTTGGTTGTGCATCAAAGAGCCACTGTGATACGCGATTGGGTAGGCTTGCTGACCATCCTTGTGTTTCAAATGTGATTATGTATTGTCTATTGCGAATTGTGCATTGCGTACATTATCAATGGAATTTACTTCATTCTTTTTCACGAATGGAGCTGTGACTGGCCTCCTAGTCAAAATTAAGTCCCACGAACTTTCCTCCCCCCCCCCCCAAAAAAAAAATAGTAAAAATTTAATCAAATGAGGCGAGTCATCCGAATAAGGACAACATTTCGATGTCATGCGTCCTTACTTCCCACTCTCCACCGTGCGTGAAAACACGAGCAACAGGACCCTCGTCCTCAAGCTGGAGAAACCATATTCCCTTCGGCCTTCAGGAGGGTGCGGCGTACGAAAGTGGAAAGGGAGGAGGGTGAGGAGGAAAAGAGGTGTAGAGGCAAAAAGAGAGCGATCAGAGTGCAGCGTAGTTTCCTCTGGCCGACCACACAAATAGGGAGGGCCCCCCACCATCGTTTTCGTGCGACCTTGGTGTGAACGAACAGCAACCACGTCTGTTAATCGGAAACCGTTGGTTGGCAACTGGACGGACAATATATGGTGCGCTCTAGTGTCCACCTTTTAATCACTTAATTTATTTTTTGTTCAGTTGCTTGTTAATAAAGGAGGTAGCGTACGACATTCCTCCTATGACCTTGTGCTGAGGTATTGGAGTTGCTAGAATGCTTATGGGAAGGGGGTGCTTCTTTAAAGGTCAAATAAGTATATTTGCACAGTAAATGGTACATCATAAATCTATAAATCGCCATGTTTACACCATAAACCTTGGTATATAGCACGAAGGTTTTGTAGGGGAGATCAGTTTTTAACCAGATTAGTTTATCATCGCATGCTAGTGGTCGGTAGTAGAAGTTGACACACTACCAGATGGCGTCACGAAGGCCTATTTTTTTGTTTGTTGATTTGCGTTACCGAATACTCACTAAGCAAAGAGTTTCCAAAACGAGTTCAAATATGCAAAGTAATTTTTTTAAGTGTGGAGTGAATCCCTGACGCACTCTTGATGCGATTCACTGAACTAGTAATTCTCTCCCTAGCGTGTAGGTTCCTTCCATCCCAAAGTCTAGCTCCTAACTCTGTTCAATCCTGGATTGCACACGTTGGCCTGTTGTCATGTGGTAATTGGTATGTAGTCTGACTGCTTGCAGAAAATAATTATTGACAGCCGTCGCGTACAGCATCTAGAAAGCAAGAATTTGATGTTTTTCAATTTTGGTAGGCACTGTTAGCAACTTGGTAATTCCAATCGGAGTTCCTAAGATCTTTTACATGCCACAATCAACATGAACACGAGGCATCACAGGGTCCTTCTCCTCCCGAAAATGTCGGGGGTGATGGCTCTATGTCGATACTTCTGGGTTAAAAGCTTATCCTGATTGCCCCATTGTTGTTTGACAACTGTGTGAATACGTAGCAAAAATGAAAAACTTCGAATCCTTTCTTAATATTGTTAAAAAACTGCTGTGTGCAACGAATTATTGTTATTTTTATTTAGAATTGTTTTTATAATAGGCCTGTTATTTGACTGTACAAGTGTAAATCGCCTTACTTACCATTCTAACACATTTCCAAGTTTGATGCAAATGACATTTATAGCTTCAGTCTCAGCCGGACTTGTGCTGTTCTCGCCTCTCTTCACTTTCGCTCCCCCGGAGGTGCAACAAGGCAGCTGGTACAAAATCGTTGCCCTACTACCGTTCCAAGCAATGATATAGCGACAAGGGTTCCTCTTTATCTATTTACGTACAGGTTAACGTGTGTGAATTTTTAAAAAGAACTTCCTTTCGTTACATTCAAGTGACCACTGTATATCTATTTGAATCAAGGCTATTTGAGATGAATCCAGCCTTTTCTTCAATAGAAATGGCTGAGTTATCGCTTGTGGCACATGCGGTAATGACCTGAGGATCACTCAGTGAACAAACTTAATAAAACGTGGTATATGTATGGGTTAAATATTGCAACAAAAGATCTTGTCCCAATATTCGTAACGGATCCATGGCAAAGGATAGACGCCCGGTAGAAGAATATGAAGGAATTTCGCGTCGAACTTTGAGGAAAGTTTCGCTTGAAGGACAGGCCTTTAGTCTTCGGGACCTGACTAATATTTTATTGATCGTTCATGTTCATATTTTCATATGACAACACCAGAGCCCTAAACGACTGGAAAGAGGGACCATTGAAAATGCAGTTTGGTTCGGGATCAGCTTAATTCTAGGCGGCAGACCTCCTTTCGTTTGCAAGATTTGGTCGGTGAGATTGCCCGAGTGCTGACGTGTTTTCAATGCAGACCCCAATAGGCTGCCATATCGACACTGTGTAATATCATTCGGCCAGTCTTGTGTATAAAAATCTGCCATATTTCTGCAGAATAAGGGGCCGTGTTCGCTGCATTAACTACTGGTTGATGCCGTGCAATAGCATTTGGGCGCTTGTTTATTAATATATGAAATACTTCTACCCTCTCAAGTAGTGGGGGGGGGGGGGAGTCGGTGGGCGTCTTTGAGGATTAAAATCATTTCGACGCTAGACACTAAGACGATCCCCCTCCCCTATACAAGAGGGCGGAAGTGATGCATATTTTAATAAACAAGGCTAACAAGCGATGAGTGCTATTGCATAGTATCGACCAATGTCTCACCATGTTGCATTCTTCCTCGTCTACAATTACAAACAAGAAGAGAGTGAACCATTGCCGTAAAACGTACTTGCCTGAAAATAAAAATGAAACATCCTGCATTTCGTGTGAAAATCGTGCAGACAAAACGAGCAACTGAGCTAACCCAAGAATTACTGGCTTGAAATAACAAATCATGACAAGAACAGTTAACAACAATAATTCTATCACGATAACCTTTGTCTGGCCCGTTCTCAAGTACGCAAATGTGCCCTTGTCAGGTAACTGGCTAAAGATTTCTTATTTCTTGAAAGCGTTCCTAGAACAAACAGCAACCAGGATAGTCCTGTTTGTCGTGCTGGAGCCTGTACTACCAGGAAGGACTAAAACTACTGCGCTTGAGAAGGCGAAGTGGGAACTCGAGCAAAGTCTACCAGAATTATAATAATCTGTACGGCAACGACAAGGATCAGATGTGGTATTGCATCAAAATTAGAGGAAACACTACAACCTCACATCACTACTTTCAAACAAGATGTTCGTCTGAAATGAACCAGCTCTTTTTTTACACCTTGTGTGTCGAAACAGTCTACCAGAGTATGTAATGTCTGCTACGAATCTGAACATTTAAACTTTATTTAAAGGTACATATATCAATGTTGTCTTTCCTGTATGACTCAGTTTTGCAACATTAGAGTTCAAACGTACGTAAATGTTGCAAACCCTTTATTTTTTTTTCCGAGACTGTTTTGCTGCGTTCACTCCAACGTATGCAAATTGTTCAAATGCTGTTTACATGCAGGATGCACGAAAATAGGAGAGGGTGTGTTCTTTTAAGGCCCATCACCTTATGCTCTTCTGCTCACGAGCTGCTCTATAAACTTTATGTAGGCTCATTCGAACAAAAATGAAAAATTTGTTAAAATATCATTATTAAATTTTCATTGCTGATGGGGGATTGTTAGAGCCGAATTGATATTGGAGAACTTTAAAACGCTATTGAACCCAAAGATGTGTTATTATTAATTTTTTATCGCTACTGATTTTTTATCTTGAAATATGGTTGGCGAGATAAGCTACTGAAGCGCCGTCATTTTCACCCAAGATGGAGGCGATCAATATGCAACACTTTCTCAGGATAGTCCGACCATTAGTTAGCCTCAGATTTATGGTTTTCAAGCATGGGAATGGGTCGGCTAAATTTCTTTTTGGTTGAGTGGTTACTGTGAGATTTTTAAGCTATAGTCTGTTCCACATTACGTTTTCAGAAAACTAAGTGTATTACGCCACGTTTTCTTCCACTACGAGTGCAAAAACATGTAAATATCCCGCTCGTAGACTCTGACAGTAACTGTGTAGAGCCTGCAATTGTAATATCCACATGTTTTTGCACTCGTAGTGCAAGGAAACGTGGCATCATGCAGTTAGTTTTCTGCAAGCATAATGTGGAACAGACTATACTAGAGTTACAGGTGCGAACATGGTCAAGAATACTCTAGTTGGTTTCAAAATGTATTAGTGGGGCATTGCTAGGGTTACGTACGTTATATTCCTGGTGTGTGGTGACGTCCCCATCCGTTTTCCCATTCAATATTTTTGTACCATGTCGACAAATTTGTAATATTTACCATCACTTTTATGAGGAATTTCTTTCGACAAGGCTCGGTTACAGGCTATTTTAGCGAGCTTTTTTCTTCTTTTTTTGATATTTTTTCTACCAAAGTTTTCTTTTCTTTGCACGGTCAGTAATTCTGGATTACGTAACTAAAAACCGTCCGGCAAGCATGAACTCTAGTGCTAACAGCACAGCAGGTGGTTAATCTGTACGTACTCGTCTTCCCGAGGGCGAAGAGGAGAGCGCCTTTCAAATACCGCTGCCTTTAAGAAATTTCCTCTTTTCATTACTTGAGGCGGTTTCTTTTCTGAACCCCTCACCCTCCCCCGTTTCTGCACAGGTTTAAGTTTCGTACTTATGACACCCGTTTAAGAAAAGACCCCTATATAAACGAGGGTGCCGAAAGTCACTTTTGTTGAACGTGGGATTGGTTTCCAACATAGCGTCCGTACTCTTTTGTTCAGGAACCGTGAAAAAATTTCACCATAACCTATCGATTGATACGCTCCCTTACGTGGTGTTGATAACTTCTAACTACAACCTTCGGCTTTGAGCCATAACCACAAAAGATCTAGCACCTTTTCCCATCGTGTCCCTAACCACCGACTGGCAGCATAGCGAAACTCAAACTTCGCGAACGAGTTTGCGAATAAAGTCATCCAAAAACTGGCTGACAGCGCCTTACAGGCAAAACCCATTCATTTCGCGCCCTTAGGGTGGGTCTGCCGCCAACCAACCGACCAGCCTGCTTCTCTCCACTGTAATCTGCCGTTCGCTCGTTCTCGCTGTCTACAAAATCTTGATGTCTCAATAAGACCGGCTTCATGCCGGCTGCAAACGCTGGCAGCTGCTGCTTGCCTGCTCTAGTTAGCGAACGTTAAAACCAGAACACGCTACGAAACAAAGGATTAAATTAGTCTTTTATACAAAAAAAAAAGCTACGTTTTGGTATGGTAGGTTAATTTTGGTTTGGTTACTCAATGTTGGTTTTGAGCTGCGGTAACTGTTAGTGTGGGAAATTGGTTTTGAGTGGCGGTAATCAGTCTGTACCATGCGGAAGAGATGTCGCTGGTATCATTATAATTATTATTATGAAATTGGGATTTTAGTTGCTTGTTGTATAACAAAACTACCTCAGGGTGATTTTTCGAATTTAGTTTCGATTAAAATGTAAGCGCTCAATTGTAAGTTTATAATGTTTTCATATAATTTTCCTGTAATTTGTAATTATTGCTCCAGGTGTCGAAGTAAACAGAAAAATAAAAATTTCATGCCCTTTATAATTTACACTCGATGAGCTTTACAAATTAGTAACTTGCAAAAAAAAAATGGGAAATAGCGAGTTACACTTTTATATTACAATAAAATACGTGTTCGAAAACTTTTAAATACAACAAGAACAGTTGAACGGATGCGTGTGCCTTTTTACCCATATTTAATAAAGAATTTAGTATAATATGTAAGGTACTTGCCCTTAGATGACACAAAAATTCAAACAACAATGTGAAACTTTCATTTGTCAGACATAAAATTTTTGTCTTTTGGAATCGAATAATTTTTCTTTTGAGGAAAATCACTGGAAGATATAGTGCACATACAAATTACTTAGGTTTGTAAATTTCGTTGACAGTACTGTCCAGTGGCAAGTAAACGCAGTAAAAATAGGAAATAGTACTTGTGAGGTTTTTTTTTAAAACTTTATAAAGTCAGTTGTTCTTTTAAATGGTCGTTATTAACAGTAAATAAATGTAAATCGAAAAATACTCGTTTAATTATTGCCACTTTATCAATGTGGAAATTAGATAGATATTATATTCCAATATATCTCATTAAAGGGCAGTTTCGGCAATTTTCACCTGCATCTCAATTTGGCCCTCTTATACCCCCTAGATGCATTGATATCAGTGGCATAGAATATTTTTCTCAATTTAAGTACATTTTTCACGTTTTTAACGTTTTATTCGATTGCCTATAGGTACTTAAAAGAAGAAATTAAAATAGCTGGGGCTGTTCTACTGTGTTTCCTCTTTTCATCTAACGCCCACCATTTAATTCGTAATTATTCTTTAAAACTTATATTTCCGAAAGGGTAAACTTTTGGCACCACACCAGCATTGGATAGATTAAATGGGTCATTTGGTCAAATTTGTCAAAATTTCACATAAGACCCAGCGAACCAGACTGACCCTGTAACCCAGTGACCACAACAAAACGAAAGATTAAAAGTGGTTTTGTTTGCAAACACTGAAGAAGAAATTCTGCAACAACTATATAAGCCTAATACTCTGCCAAACTTTACTGATAATTGTTAATGCAACTTAATAAAATCTGGATGGTTTTTGTAAACTTGTATGCTACAATAGCGGGCCTCATTCTGTTTCATTGGGCTGGGCCGGGTTAACTGTTCTTTCAGATCAGAGAATCAGTAATGGCGTGCCAATTTTCGGATCAGAAAAAAAAGACCCTACCCAACTCTGCACCTTACAGTAACGGAAACTCTTGAGACACAGGTGAAAAATCAATATTTATGTGAGAAGTCAAGTGGCAAACGTTTCATTAACACCATCTGTTGTAAGCAAAATGTGTAACAACATGCCAAAAATACGAAACACATGTTTGAATTGTCTGTATAATCACCGACGCAAAACTTCCGCCGTTCATTTGCGGCCTCTGTTGTGACTGTCCTCTGGTGTCCAGATCTTGGAACTTAAGTTGGACATCTGGTAACCCCCTAAAGATGGTGATGAAAGAGCCCTGTCAACGACAAAATGCTACATATTCCATTTCCAAGAGGGGAGAGTATGATATTATTTGGTTAGAGCTGAAAGTTGCATGGGAAACCGACAAAAAACAGGAAATGACAAATGGTGAGCCCTATTTCGTGTAGAAGACTAATGATCTCAGCATTTCTAAAGTGTGACGTAAGATATGTAATGTTTAGAATTTACCATTTTTTTTCCCAGAAAATAATTGTGGTACTGAAAGACTAAATATCTTCTCGCATTTACCGAATTATATAAAAAAAAATCTTTACGGTTCCTGTTCAGGCAAAGAATTCCTATACTTTCTTCGATTTTTCAATGGTAAAATCGTGCTAAAAAGGAAATTAAAGAGGTGGGGAGTGACTAACTACTTGGCCAAAAAGTCTTCATCATCAAAAACCAAAATTGGTAAAAGGGGCCGCAAAGTTCCGAATGGTTCGGCTCTTCAAAGGCTGTAGGTTTGCCGCGCTCCCAGCCGAAGCCATGGCACCTGGGCTTTTCAAAGGAGTGATATCAACACACCAAAACATTTGCCAAGTTAATCGCAACGCTTAAGTTCGAAGGTTAATGAAAACTAAAACATTGCTATACTTTCGGTAGCAATGTTCAAGTGTTCATTCAACGTCCAAAGTACTATTCGGTGCGATTAAGTTGGCGAATGTTTCGGTGTGTTGATATCACTCCTTTAAAGGGCCGAACCATTCGGAAGTTGGCGGCCCCTTTTGCCAATTTTGGTTTTTGATAAGATGAAGACTTTTTAGCCAGGTAGTTAGTCACTCCCCTAAAAGTTTTTTTTTAGCAAAAAAGAAACAAAAAATTGGTTTTCAACAGTTTGCCACTACCTTCTGCTTAGAGACCGAACCATTCTCAACTTCTAAAGTCGGCTCTTTATAGGTTTTTGGTTTGGTTTTAATTCTGTTGTAATTTGTTTTATTTAGTTAGTTTTGGCGTGTTGGTATCACTTCTTTGAAGGGTCGAACCACTGACAACTTGGTGGCCTCTTTACTAGTTTTAGGCAGTGTTTATTTGGCTTTGTTTTTACAGTTTGTTTATTTTTCGTGAATTGGACGTGAATACAATTTCTTGGCAATCTTGTTTTACATTTATCTAGATACACTAGTGTGTGTCTAGGCACGCACGTCAGTATACACGTTGTCATTGTCTGAACTTCGGCCGTCCAATCAGACGATGCCGACAATACTAACAATGGTTAAAACAGCATTTTCGTACTTAGGCACCATCTCACGCCATCCCCGTTCATCCCCAGGATCCAAACCAAAAAAAGGTACGCAGTTCGCATTGTACTGCACCCATTCGTCCAACTTCATAGCAGGATGCTTTCCCGTTATCTCGGTATCGATGAATAATCACCCCATGAGATTTAACATGAGGATGAGGGGATGAGTAACTGGTACTAACACATTTTCAATGTTATTGAGCATCAGATTTTTCATTGAATGCAGCTTAGCTGGCATTCCTACACTAGTTAATTTTTGTCAGCTGGGTCATTGCTCTCGATTTTAACACAATTTAAACTTTTGTACCTAATTAATATCATATCAAACGCCAAAACTGGTAAAAGGGGCCGCCAAGTTCCGAATGGTTCGGCCCTTCAAAGGAGTGATATCAACACACCAAAACATTCGCCAAGTTACTCGCACCGCTTAATAGTTCGAAGGTTAAATGAAAACGTTGAACATAGCTACTTTTGGTAGCAATATTCAAGTTTTCATTTAACGTCAACGTTGAACATAGCTACTTTTGGTAGCAATATTCAAGTTTTCATTTAACTTCCAAATTATTATTCGGTGCGATTAAGTTAGCGAATGTTTCGGTGTGGATATCACTCCTTTGAAGGGCCGAACCATTCGGAACTTTGCGGCTTCTTTTACCAGTTTTGGTTTTTGATATGATATCACTCCTTTTTTTTTTAACTCCACTACCGTGCAGATGTGTAATAAAGTGCCACGTCAACAAGATATTGTTTTTCAATATTTTGCTACTACCTTTTGCTACTACCTTTTTTTCAACTTAGTCACTTCTTTATAGGTTTTTGGTTTGGTTTTAATTTTGCCGTAATTTGTTTTATTTAGTTAGTTTTGGTGTGTTGGTATCACTCCTTTGAAGGGCCGAACCACTCTCAACTTGGTGGCATCTTTACCAGTTTTGGGCCTTGTTTATTTTGCTTTGTTTTTGCAGTTTGTTTATTTTTCGTGAATTGGACGTGAATACAATTTCTTTGGCAACGTTGTTTAGATTTATTGTGCTACAGTAGTGTGTGTGTAGGCACACACGTCAGTATACACGAACTTTGGCCGTCCAATGAGAGACGATGCCGACAATACTAACAATTGTTATAACAATATTTTCGTACTTACGCGCCATCCCCGTTACACCCCTAGGCTCAAAACCATAAGTGGTACCCAGTACGTATCGTTCAATTTAATGGCTGGAAACCTTCCCGTTATCTCGGTATCGATGAATAATCCCTTATGGAACTTAATATGAGCGGACTAGAATTAGTTAGCTAGCTAGTTACATATTTTCAGCGTTATTGAGCGTCAGGTTTTGCATTGAAAGCAGCTTAGCTGGCTTTCCTACACGAGTTAATTTTTGTCAGGTGGGTCATTGCTCTCGATTTCAACACAATTTAAGCTTTTGTACCGAATTATTATTTTTTCCCAAGTACCCGAAATGTGCCCAAATATGCTTCAAGTTATAAGATACTGACGCTATGGCGTCGCTCTACAATGGTTTACAACCTCGACAAAGAATTGATATGATGTTTGTTGTGATGATTGTTGCCTAACTTGGCGTGACACACTAGCATGTGTCTAGATTTGCAACGTTATTGAGGGTTAAATTTTGGATTGAAAGCAACTTAGCTGGCATTCCTACACGAGTTAATTTTTGTAGGTGGGTCATTGCTCTCGATTTCAACACAATTTAAGCTTTTGTACCGCTTATTATTTTTCCCCAAGTATACCTGAAATGTGCACAACTATGCGTCAGGATACTTGACACTTGACGCTATGGCGTCGCTCTACAATGGTTTACAACCTCGACAATATTGAATTAATGTGATGTTTGTTGCTTAACTTGGCGCGACACAGTGTCTAGATTATTTCGTGGATCTATTGTTTAAAAATCTATTGTTAATCAAGGACCACGCTAGTGGTGTGCCCGCCAAGTTCAATTGTCACATTTCTTTGTAAAAAAGTCATTGTTCAATTCCAGCATTGTTGTATGGCGGCCACAACACTAACATAGGGCCTTAGGGCTTATGTTGCAGACATAGGGCCTTAGGGCTTCGGGCAGATGACCAGGAGTGGTTAACGCTCGTTAAACCCTTTAAACCCTTTTTTAACAACACTAAAACCCTAGGTCTGCGGCCTTGCAGTGCTGGAAACACCGGTTCTCGTCAGATCACCCAAGTTAAGCAGCGTAGTTCCCGATTGGTACTTGGGTGGGTGACCTCCTGAGGGTCCATTCCGGGTGTTGCAGAAATAGGGCTTTAGGGCTTCGTCGGGCAGATGACCGGGTGCAGTTAACGCTCGCTAAAACCCTTTGACAACCCTAAAGCCCTTTGAACTAGTTTTGGTACAGAATCCAGAGCAGAGCGTATTTTACTATGGTGTCGGCTAAATGCGTATTCGGCGAAAACAACTTGAAAATTGTTGAAGTCTTGTTGAAGTGCTGAATTGTGTAGTCTTTGCGCTCTTTAATCCGGTGCAATTAACCGGAAAAACCGGTCGGAAAAAATTCCCATAAAGATTAAACTTGACCGATATGTCCAGAAATACTAGCCGAGTAACTGGCGCTTTCGCCGCCATTTTGAAAAAAATGTCCGTCGCCGGCTACCAAATTGTATATTTTCTTAAATATCGCACAAACTATCACTCCTACCGAAAATTTTTTACAGAAATAAATTAAAGATAAAAAAAATATTTACAAGAACTATCCTTTTGATGTTTTCGTTAAAACCAACCGTTTTTTTGCAATCTAACGGTTTACTGATGAATTTTGAAGAAATGGGCTCTGCCGGCTACCAATTTATCTCGTTAGTGGAGTGGGAGGTAGGGGGGGGGGGGGGCTGAAAAAAGTTTCACATTTGGCAACCAATTTATCTCTTTGGTTTCAGTTAATATATGGGCAGAGGAGTGTAAAAATCCAAGATCACAATTTTTCGTACTCCCACTAAAAAAAAGACGGTTTTTTGCGTGTAACTCTTTAACCGTCAACAAATTAAAAGCATAATGTGAAGCACAAACGTTCAGCACACAAAAGTGATATTACATCTTTTACGTAAAAGCAACCCTTGAACCCCAAAATCTTATATAAAGTATATCACCCTTAATTTGCGTGAAATTTCCTTTTTTTTTAAATTTATTGTTATAGTGATTTTCGTGTTCAAAGTGCTCTTGAGACCCCTCTAATACCTCGAAGTGGACATGCTTAGGATTTTCTGAAAGGTGTGGATCTATTCTTCTCATCAATTATAACAGAGATTGTTTAGCTTAGATAGGGGTCGTCCTACACCCAATCAAAGGTGAAGAGAATGGCGTAGCGGCGAAAGCATATGGTGATTTTCGAATTCAAAGTGCTCTTTGCGAGCCCTCTTATAGCCCGAGATGGACATACTTAGGATATTCTGAAAGATGGGGATCTATTCCTTCCACTGAAATTGTTTAGGTTAGATAGGGACCGTCCTAATCCTATTTTAAGGTGTAAATGTAATTGGTGTAGCAGCTAGTTTCAATTTCAAAGTGCCATTGTAATGGTCATATTTTTATTTGTATCTAAGCTAAACAATTTCGGTTAGGATTGGTGGAAAGAATAGATCCCCCACCGTTCAGAAAACCAAAGCATTTACATTTTGGGATATTAGAGGGCTCGCAACAGCACTTTGAATTCTAAAATCATCATACATTATCTCCGCTACGCCATTACCTCGTCCCCTTTAAATGGACGTAGGACGATTCCTGTCTTAAGTTAAACAATTTCGGTTAGGATTGATGGAGAGAATAGATCCCCATCTTTAAAAAAATAGTAAGCATGTCCATTTCTGGCTATTAGCTAGATGACTCCCAAGAACACTTCGAACACAAAATCACTATAAGACCAATTGAAAAATACGAGTTTTCGCGCAAATTAAGGGTGATACACTTTAAATACAATTTTGGGGTTTAAAGGTTGCTTTTACGTAAAAGATGTTTTATCACTTTGTGTGCTGAAAGGTTTTTGCTTTAGATTATAATTTTGATTTGTTGACGATTAAAGAGTTACAGCACGAAAACCGATTTTTTTTTTTGTGGGGTGGGGCGGCTGAAGGAGAGGGGGGGGGGGGGCATGAAAAATTGTGAACCCGAGATTTTTCGACTCCGCTACCCATGTACTAACTGAAACCAAAAGTGCAAATTGGTTGTCGGTTGTGAATTTTTTTCAGCCGCCCCACCCCACTAGATAAATAATTTGCTAGCCAGCGGTGGCCATTTCTTCAAAATTCATCACGTTTTCAGTAAACCAGTAGATAGCAAAAAAAAAAAAAAACGGTTAGTTTTAACGAATACATCATGAGACCTTTCTTATAGAGATTTTTGTTATCTTTAATTTATTTCTCTATAAAATGTTCGGTAGCAGTGATAGTTTGTACAATATTAAAGAAAATATGCAAATTGGTAGCCGGTGGCAGCCATTTTTTCAAAATGGCGGTGAAAGCTCCAGTGGGATATTAGGGGACCTTTAGCATGTTACTCGGGGAGTATTTTTGGGCATATCTGCCAAGTTTTATCTTTATGGGGATTTTTTTCAAACTTCGTCAAAAAATTATCTAATTGCACCGGACTAACAACCAAGCGTTGTATTTGAATCAAGGACATGAACTGTTTCAATGTGATTAAAGTGCGTAAAGATCGTTGATTTCAGCTGACTACTATAGCAAGGACCACGCTAGTGGCCCGCCCCGCCAGATTCAATTGTCACTCTTCATTGTAAAAAAGTCATTGTTCAATTCCTGCATTGTTGCATGGCGGCCACTAGCTTTGGGCCTTAGGGCTTCGTCGGGAATATGACCAAGAGTGGTTAACGCTCGCTCAAACCCTTTGAACCCTTTTGAACTAGCTTTGATACTGTAACAGAAACCAGAGCAAAGCATATTTTACAAATGGTGAGGCGAAACAGCTTGAATATTATTGAAAATGGGCTGTCTTTGTGCTCTATTTGAATCAAGTGCACAAACTGTTTCAATGTGACGATCGTTGATTTCAGCTGACTACTATATATTGACTGCTACTGGCTACAGACTAATTCCGCTTATATAAAATAATTTATGCGACTAATACGAATGAAATTTGTTATTCAACACCCTTTTAACTCCAATAGGTGCCTTTTATGGTTTGATGCTAGGGGAGGTATTAACTAATCCTGCCAAAGAAAAAGAAGTGATATCTAAAACAAAATCCACAAGGGTGAAAGAACCCACCAAGTTTTAGCCAATCAAAGTAGTGATATCAGAACAAAAATAGCTACCACCAAGTTGCTACATTCGTAAAGTTGCCAAGCTATTCCCACCAACTATTACTTCACACGTTAAGTGAAAAACTTGACCATTGCTACGGGTTGTAGCAATGGCCAGGTTTTTCATTTAACCTTTGATCGAGTAGTCGGTGGGATTAGCTTGGCAACTAATGTAGCGACTTGGTGGTAGCCATTTTTTATTCTAGTATCACTACTTTGATTGGCTAAAACTTGGCTGGTTCTTTCACCCTTGTGGGTTTTGTTTCAGGTACTCAGGTACTGACTACTGACGAATTCCTCTCATATAAAATAATTTAAGTGACAGATAAGAATGAAATTTGGTATTCAACACCCTTTTAACTCCAATAGGTGCCTGTTATGGTTTGACGCTTGGGGATGCATTAACTAAATAAATTGCAGTCATTTGTAATGCTATTTTTCTGTATGTTGGGAAAATGCCACCTGTGATGAAAATAATTGTCACTCTTTATTAGATAACGAGTAACAATGCAAACTGACTACACAAATAATCGGCAACATGATCGTTGTCGATAAAATGGACTTAATTGTCCGGCAATGGCAGCAGCCGTATATGATCTGCTGCAAGAATTACTGTTGTCAGGGCTTCTTATAGACGAAAATATCTGGGATGGACACGTTTCAGGTGATGTTTTCTCTGCAGTATTTGCTGGAAGTGGTGAGTAGGACAATTTCGGTGGAGGATTTACGTTTGTGTGTTGTGGAGAATGGTGAAAAAAGTGTAGGTAATATGGCGGCTATAAAGGATTCAAATTTGAACAATGATCCATCCAATAAAGCGTCTGTGTGCGAGTCAGTTTTGATGCATGTTAAGGGCTTGTTCAGTGATGTTGTAGCAAATACAGGGAAAAATGATTTAATTTCTAGCAACTCCAAAACATTATGTGGCGTGGGTGCCTCTATGGGGGATCCTTATCTAATGCGTGAATGGACAAGTCGGTAGTTTTGTTCAGTAGCGAAGATGCCCTATTTGTAGGACCGCATGAGATCGAATCTATTTGCTCACTCAGGGCCGGGAACGTGTTTCAGATTGTATTGCAGTCACCATCGGCTAAATGAAACCTCCTAACCGTGTCTACGCTAACTGTGAATGGGGCAGCTGCAAAGATCTACGATTTGGGTAGTCAGTGTGTGGAAACTAAATTGCATTAGTTCTCGTACGAGATTTCAGGCAAGGACATTGGTGTTGGATTTAAGAAGTTTGGCAGCCTGCAGCACCATAGCAGAGAGAAGCTGTCTATAACAGGAAATGTGGTTTGTGACACACAAGTGAGATTAATCTCGCTTAAGCTCAAAGACACTGTAATTCTGGATGACATACCAGATATCAATCACATTCATGGTATTCTTACGTGTTTCTGTGTTTGAACAACAACCCAGGTGTCCAAAATGCGAAATTCGTGGGCATTTCCGGTGTGAGTGCGCGAGCATTCCATGCCGGAAATGCGGGTGTTTCAGAGATCCTCGTTAGCTTTGCCGGCATCTTCAAGCAATTGCGTCTACGACAGCGTCCTGTGACAGCGTTAGCAATAGATGCGCAAAATAGCTTCGGTCAGAGTGTCAGTTGGCTCGAGATCCGGTGTAAACGTTAGTCCTAGTGCTAGTGTAGGGTGCATGGGCACAGTTAAAGTCTACAATGATGCTGGCAAGAAGCTAAGTGCTTCCACAACCCAGCCATAGAACTCGAAGACAAGTGTGAATGTTCGTGTGAGTTCAGAGCAGTCTATGTCTGACGTCGAGTCAGCCCTTGAAGGATTTATACCTCCAGCAAAACGGAAGCGTGCCTTCGGGCGTTCAAGACGCATTTCACGTGGTGAAGAAGATGCATCAATGTGTATTGTAGAGAGTCAACAATCAACAGTGTGCGATTCTGATGTTGTGCTTAATGCAGAATTGAGTAGGCTAAACTCAGTGCTGATAGAAGATATTGATGAGGGGGTGCATGTAGATGTGGAGTCAAGTACAGATGAGGGTGTTGATTTAGAGGTCGATTCAGAGGCATGCACTAGTCAAAGTTAAACTGGTGAGGGTAGTAGTGTTAACGAAAATGTAGTAATGATCAGAGTAGACGGTGCAAGAGGCGAGAGTGATGGTGATGCTGTGACTAAATTCCAGAGCGAGTACTCTCTTGGCTCCTGGAACGCCAGAGGCTTTAAAAACAAAACGGTAGTGGTGTTGTTACGATACTGCCTTTTTCGATGTCGATTTTTTTTACATCGATGCATTGCGATTTTCTATGCATTTCGATGAAAAAATTAAATCGGAACCCACCTAAATGGGAAGTAACTGGGTGTAAAGTGTCGAGGGGGGGGGCTTGCATGACTCTGCCAGCCTGACGCTCCATGCTGGTAAACTAATTCTACGATTACCGTACTGGCTCGCTGATAAAGACCTTACCAAAAAAAAACGTATACAAGCTAACTGTTTTCTGCACAATTCATGTCCTGTAAAGATGTGAAAATGTTGGTATTAATTAGGCTAATCGATGGACAAGCACCTAAGGTAGTGACTAAACATTAGTCCTATTAAATTAGTAGTGAGCAGCAATTTTTCTTATCCATTTGGAGGCTATGTTTGTTAAAAAATGTTAAGTTAAATGTTTTTTTTTTAAATAACTTCAGAACGGTTGTAGTTAGTGACTTGTGGTTTGCACCATTGGAAAGCTATTGAAAAGACGGTTAAAGTGGTGTATTTGAATAACAAAATCTGTCAATATTTTAGCAAAATTATCGACATGTCCGCATACAAGCCGCAGGTAAAAAAAAAATAAAAAAAAACATTGACTGTCAACTCAACATTGAACGAATGCTCGGAATTAACAAAACTTCGATGTCACGATCCATTAATCAAAAATCGAACAACACTACAAAAGGGCATATATTGACAGCGTGATGCATCATGTTGATGTTCCAGGTGTCTAGGAGGCGAGACTGGCTCGGGGCTTAGTAATATCTGTAGTCGATGCGGATTGAATAATGTCATCTCCCACCTCTGGTGTGAAAGTTTTCATTAAGTGGAGTGTTCCATACCAAGTGTGGCAGCACCGCACCTGCACCGAGATTGATGCCTGTAGTTTAAAGGTATGGACAGGAGCTGAGTGGTTGACGGTCATCTTTTTGCATGTTAAGACCGGACTCTCTGTTAATGTGTGGTGACAGTGGTTGCTGGAGGTGTCTCATCCTTGCATCATTTGCGGGTGATTATAACACATACCACTGAGCGTGGGGTTTGTCTCATTGTGATGCAAGAGGGAAACAACTTGCCTCCGCTTTAGATGAGCCAGATTTCAGAATTGTTCTAAATGGCATCCCAACATGTGTACGGTGGCAGGGAAGGCATGTTCAGGAATCGGTTTTAGATTTTTTCCTTTATTCATCCAGGGTTGCAGACGCCTTCGGTTTTCAGTTTATGATGATTTGCGTGGCAGTGACCACCTTCCGATTCTGTTGTGTCTCCGGTCTAAACATGTTTCGTTACCCCAAAGTCAGTAGTCACGACCGGTTGTCATCAGTAGTACCTTTGGTTCATGGCTGTCCCGGTGGCCCCTTGTCTTTTCAATTAGTCGTCATAGGTGTGTGCTGTCCTCGGCCCATGTGATGGACCAGGTGCTGTTTTGTTGTCATACATGATCGGAGGAGAGCGTATAGACAGTGGAAAAGAGCACCGACTGATGATAAGTCGTTGGTGTACAAGGCAATGTGTATAGAATCTCTATTCATCTTGCATAGTGAAAAGATGTTTTACAGGGAGTGTTTGTGTACTAAAGTCATCTTCTCAGGGTCAGTCACCTCGGTGTGGAAAGCCTTGCGTCCACAGGACCGTTGTTTAGCAGTCTCCTGTGTCTTCGGTCTAGGCAATACTGTTCTCAGCGGTGAAGCCATGGCTGAGACATTCGCTATCACTTCGCAGAAGTGTACGCTCTGCCAGCCGGTAGTGCTCCGCCGTTTGCGCGATTTTCTTCAGACGTTCCCAATGTTACAGATGTGCCATTTTCTGTTTAGGAATTGTATGCTGCTTTGAGCAAATGCAAAAAGACTAGTGCCTCATGGATTGATGGTCTACTATACAGGCAGCTTCGGAGCACGCACGCTGAAGCGAAATCTGAGTTTCTGACCTTTGTTCAGAATTTGCCGGATGTAACGGCGAACGCTATGACGGCTGAGGTGCTTGTAACGCCCCCGACATCATTGGTTCTTAGCATCAAGTTTTGGTGGTTATTACGACTTTTTACTAAGCACGGCTGGACTACAGTCCCGGCATGGGGAATGAAGCATCGGTGTCCTAACTATAGGCCTAACCTTAATGCTACCAGTAATTTCACTGCCATCAACGGTGGAAAATATTTAACTGCTTATCCGAAGTATAAAGCTAATACGGGCTACATAATATTTTACGCTTAAAACAATTAATCCAATAGGGAACGAACCTGAAGTTTAAAACTCTTTCGTTTTTATTTAAAACATCAGAGAAATGAAAAATAGAACACTTTTTACATTTTAGTTCACTAGTCGGCTTTTAACAAGTTTGCAAAGCCTTCTGCTTGAATTTACATTGGAAAATTCACATTAACAAGAACAATTATTTTAGTACTCAAATACACTTAAATTTCGATTAGGAAAAGAAGTTTTTTCTTGGGTTCCAATCCAGGAATACCCAGCAATCTGAACTGCGTCCGCTAAGTTGCAACTATCCATGACAATTATTTTTCACAAAGATCAAATCGTCCCACAGTTATTTTTCCCCGAATCCACGAGAATCAAAACCGTCCCTTTGTTTACATTTAAGTTATTTTAAAATGAACAAAGAATGAAACTGGCTTTTAGAAAGAGGGCCACTCTTACGTTATGGAAGGCAGGGGGCCAGAAATGCAGATGGCTTGCCAACCATACAAGCTAGAAGATAGTTAAGTTTAAACTATAAATTGAGAATTGGGGGGTCCTAAAGATAGACTTTAAAGCTAAACTAATGACATACGAACCAGTACCATTTTGCCCGGCATGGCAACCACGGACGTGACATCTCCACTCCCGACCAGCGTGACCCTTCTAGCTTGTGAGATCTGTGAGCTGTGCTGACTGAGCTGTAGAGGGAGGGCAACTGGGGCTTTTTATGCTGGAGCATCGGATTTTGGCGACCAAAGCGCGGACGCCGAGAAGAGCTACGGGGGTCTGATTGGTGGAGGGCCAGGAGAACAATGGAAAATTCGGTTTGGTAAAAGGTTTTGGGGCAGAGCCGTTTGAAGGAGTAGGGTCATGTAAAGATAGGCCAAACGAGTTTAACACAAATGAACTTTGGGAAAGTGCCTTTATTTGCATTAAATTATTGACTATGGATTGAATATTTACAGAAGTACTTTGTGAAATGGCTCATGTTAAAGCTTAGTAGAGAGGCTTGTATAATGAATAAAGCATTACTATTAAATTTTACTGGCTTTAACTGTAGACTGCAGTGTTATACACCACAACTAGGTGGGGGGGGGGGGAGAGAAACGGAGTTTATTGCACAGACTGACTTTGTGTTTGGCCTGGGAACAGATCTTTATAAGATATACTGTTTTAATAGAAGGGAAAGCTAGTTGTGGCATTTGGATGGTCACAGTCGGAGTTTTGGTTGGAGATTTGAAGCAAAATGTTTCACTAAAATTCGTGTCCGGTAATTGCCGATGTCGAATTGGTTCAGGGGGCAAAAGGTTATAAATAAATGCTATAAAATGAATAAATAATCTAGCTTAGTGAATGCTATAACGCATTAGTTAAGTTGGATATTTAACATCTAACCCGTAGCCGCCTAGATACGAACGTACGCCTTCAATGTACAACAGCGAAAAACTAAGTCCCAGCGCAAGCTTTGTGAGGGGACCGCGGGGACCCCGAGCAAAGCGAGCAGTCACAGCCCAGTGGTCAGCGTTGTCGGCTCCAAACCAAGAGAATGCCGGTTCGAATCCGAAAACCGACCCGACTACCGTGTGGACTCTAAAAAAAGGGTCTGAAACTTTTTTCAGGCGGTTATGGGTTAAGTTAGTTTTGGATCTTAGTGGAACATTTTCATAGGATTTGAGGCCTACCAATACAATAAAAAATATCACACTTAAAATTTCTGTATCCACATGTATATGAGGTTAAGTACCAAAGGTAGCCCCTTCTGAAACACAACAAAGTTAGGGTCTTTGGGCTTTGTGCCCTAAATAAAATACAAAGATACAAGAAGTTTCAATAATGGCGGCCGGAAGTGATGAGCGCTGCGGCAAGTTTGGAGTGTTTTTCAAATGGAGATTGTGCAGCGTCTAGATGGAATTTTGGGATTTGGTTTTCCCGGAGTTGTAGCTGTTGTGTGTGGCTATTAAGGGGTTCCAAGTTTGGTCGATTTAGTCCATTATTGAGGAAATGGCGGAGGAGAGAAGACCGAGGTTTTTTGCGTTTTTGCGCTCGGAAAAAAAAATGTTCGCCATGAAAACGAAGGTTTTTCGGCAGCCTGTTATTACATGGATGGGGGTTCGGTCCCTGCCACCAACCCTTGGCTCTTTACGGTCTTGGTTCCTGTTCGCAAGCATGGAGATCAGCGCTCTGATTTGACAAAGCATCGGCCAATAGCGCTTCTTTCTTGTGTCCGGAAAGTGTATCAACGAATGCTAATGCTTGGTCTTTCTTGGCACTTAGAGCATCACGCCTGCCTATCTGATATTCAGTTTGGTTATAGGCCAGGACGAAGTGCTCAGGACGGTATTCTTATTCTGCTTTCAGATGTTTGAGAGGCATAGGCTCAGGGGAACACAGCTCTCGTAATGTTCCTGGACATTCGAGCTACTTATGATATCTTTTGTACTGAGTGGGTATGGGCGTCTGTGGCAACTATGGGTGTGGGTGAGAAGCTATTCTCTGCTGTCTTGGCGTTGCTTTGTCGTCGTCCGATGGCAGTTAGAGTTGGAAGGCATTGGTCAGATACTGTGACAACGGACAGAGTCTGCCCCAGGGCAGTTGTCCCAGTCTGGTGTTGTTTGCCATTGCAATTAACCATGTTCTAGTGGAAATGAAGCAGAGTGCCAATGTTGTCTGTTATGCAGGTGACCAGGGTTGGCAAGTTTTTGACATGCGACAGGTTTTATCCGGTTTTTACCATGGTTTTAACCGTCGTGTCAGAAACCCCTTTTTGACATAGGTTTTTGACATGTCAAAAACTGTTAAAATGCTCCACTGAAGCAAGAAAAAATGTAAATAAATACATAGAATATTATAAAGATTGCAACCTGTTTACTGGTAAAGAAACTGACAAATTTTCAAATATGTTTCCACTCTTAAACAGGTTGCAATCTTAAGCCCTAATGTCAGAGTTTGTTTTCTATCTCTTGTTATTAGGTCTAGTCAGTTAAAATAATCACAAGATGTGTGACGCCGTCTGTGTGCTTATGCCCACCAAAGCCAATATTTAATTTAAATTGAACAACTATGTGACGGCTAACTCAATCAGCCACTCGATCCACTTTCATAATCTCCACTCATTCCACAGCACAAACCTATGTGCTCCAAGCTATTCCTAACAGACTGGAAGTAAAAATGGCAAAGAATCTTAGAAAATGTTTCAGACTGTTTAAGAACCCATTATTATTACCAAGAATTTATAGGGTTGGGAGGAGAATTTGTGACTGAGACCCTTTCTGAAACTTCTTAGACACATTCGTATTAGTTCCGTCTGAGTTTATAGAGCGCGCCACAAATTTTATGTGGGAATTTCTATTTACATTTCAGCCTACAATTAAACTAACCTAAACGAAACTAGCTTGTATTTAATTATTTAGTTTAGCTTAGTTATAATTTAGTTTATTTTGGACTTGGGCTGAAAAATGAGCAAAAATTACCAGATGGAACACGTGGCGCCCTCTGAAAACTCTGATCGAACTAATTGGAATGGATCTAAGACGTTTCAATAGTGACTTTTTAGCGTTACAAATTCTCCTCCCTAATCCTATAAATTCTTATTACATTTAAAACTAAGAGCTTTTGATGTTTTATCTCATGTTAATTAATAAAGAGTTCACTTATTGCCGTGCTACCTAAAACTGCTACTACAATTGATAGAATCTGGCAGTTCAATGTTGATATTTGTGGTTTTCGACACTTTTTGACGGTTTTCGTCACTTTTTGACAGTTTTCGCACGGTTTTCGACATGTCATGTCAAAAACTGGTTTTCGACGTCAAAAACCCAACCCTGCAGGTGACATTGCTCTCTGGTTTGTTGTTATTGATCTTGCTGCTCTAGTCCAGCATGCGCAGTCTGCTATCAACACGGTTATGCAGCTATTGGTTGTGTGTGGACCTTCTGTCTCCCCCGAAGGCAGAAAAGGGTGCGACGTGCGACTAGATAATCTGGCACAGTCGCAGACAAAACATACCATTTTGACCAAACTTCTGCCGTTTCGCCAATTTTTGACCAATTTGGACGTTCCAATACACCATTTTAATTGTCTCGACGAGACCTTTCCGTTGGTGGAAGAGCCATATCAGTAGAATAGAGCATTGAAAAGTTATTCAGTAAAAACCAATAAATATGCACGTAACCATACGAAGATTAGTTGCAGACAATTTTTCCCTGACAATTGGTGTCGCAGACAGTGGCAGAAAGTTCTGCTTTGGGGCTGTCTCCATGTAAGACAGATTCTTGTGTTTGCCCGTGATTCTTCTGTTCGGGTGAGGTCAGTTAGCATTACGGTTGGAGGAGCCACGGTTGCGGCGCCACCAGAGGTCAGGTTTCTAGGTGTTGTATTTTATGCAACTTGTCGTGGTCAGCAGATGTGCGTCTCCGTAAATATTGAGTCGCTAGTCGCCTTCTGGTTCTCCGCTTGTTATCTCGGTGTGGTGCAGTACGTAGGGGAGACCTACTGTCTGTGTAAAGGTCCTTCTAAAGGCCTGTTAGGTAAAGCTAAGTACTTTTCAGTTATTGGCTTAAAAGCAGGGTACTTATAAGTGCTGCTTGGCGAGGAAAGTATGACTTGCTATTCGTTTCTGTGTGAGGGTGTTGCCTCCTCATCACTAGTCTTATTTCTGCACTCCCTCCCCTTTCTCATTGGGCTATGGCCAACCTTGTAACGCGTTGCGATTAGCGTGCACATTGTAGAAGTGATCTGTGTATTGTTGCGACTCTTCCCCGCATTGTTGTATGCGTTATTGGCTGACGCCATTTTTCCCTTCTTGTACTCGTCTTCTTCTGGCGTAGCAGACGGGAAAGGTCGGGTTCCTTTCTTAGTAGCTGCCCATCTCGGTCTTGTTTCGACCTATGATAGGAAAGTTTGCATTAGCTTAATGCAGTTCGTAGGGATTCCACAATCATGAATAAACGGTTTGCAGTCGCTTGAAGGAGATGAACGCCCCAAAGATAAGTACTCTGTAACCATGCTAGGACTGTTTTACCCTGCACATACACTGCTATTGTAAATCTTAGAACGAACGGCAAAACTCCTCATGCACTAATGTTTACCAACAGGCTAGTCTGACTGATGCGGCGTTTAAGTGAATGCTAAACTCATGTGCCTTTTCCGAATAAATCCCTAATAGTGATTGCCAAACATGATTTTGACTGTTATTGTGAACTGTAGGCTAGCCAACAACTAGATCCACACTTTTATCCAGGGCCTCTGTAGGACTGTAGCTTGGAGAGAAGGACCCCGCCCCTAACCTAACGATTAACTCTCCCTAGTACGTTTCATTACGAAACTAACAGCAAGACGAATAAATCGTTGCCAGAATTCGTCATTAGGTTAGGAGCGATTTACACGTCCCTCTACACTGGTTCCGATGTCAGGCGTGGCAGTGCCACTTCCTCCTCTCCGTTTATAAATAGGGGGAATTTACACTCGATCGTGCTAGGCAATAAAGCAGATGTATTTCGGTGTTCGGCTTTGCAATCTAACCCGAGTGCCGCATATGCCACAGTTTCGAACCCATCATGGTTCATTTTTGGGCCAGAGAATAGAATTTAGACTGAACAGTGCACCAGCGTCATTTGCACGCATGATGGATATTGTTTTTAACCACAGCCTTTTTTCACAAGTCATGATTACAGGGATGACGCCATTTAGTTTTCTAATGACTGTGACTCATATCTAGAACACATCGCCGAAGTTTTACACAAACTTCAAGATGCAGGGTTACCGCATCAATTAAAAAAACACAATTTTGTGTGCAAAAGGTAAATTACCGGGTTCATACAATAACTGCAGGACAGATCGGTCCAAATCCGGATAAAGTTCGAGTTATCAAGGATTTTCCTGATCCAACAAACATCAAGGCACTCAGAAGAATTTTAGGGATGTTTGGTTTCTTTAGGTCATACATACACCTATTCCATGAGTCGGCCGCAGTGTTAAGTGATTTGTTAAAGAAGAATGTAAAGTGGAAGAGTACAGAGGAGTGTTCAAAAGTTTGGCAAGAATTGAAGGACACACTTATTGGAGCGACCCTACGGTTGCCTGATATGTCTAAATCCTTTGAACTTCATACAGACAGTTGCTGTTCAGGACTTACAGCGATTTTACTTCAAGAATAACCAGGCAAAGGTTTAGCACCTGTGCATATTGCAGGCAGGAGGCTAATCATGGAGTCTCTGAACTTGAAAAAGCGTCTGTGCTGTTTGGACTTAAAAAGTTCAAACCTTATTTAGAAAATATGTCATTTGCCATCTAAACAGACCATTCTACGTTATGTCATATTCGGTCATTAAAAGAGCCAGCAGGATGATTAGCACATGTCGGATCTTTGAATTTCAGGGGTACGATTGTGTTATCAAATCTCGCAAAGCCAGTTTGCACGATGCACCAGTTGCACTTTTCAGGATGTATGAGGAGAAACATATAAATGAGGAAATTCATGAAAACTTCAAAGTGGATAATAATATGACAGACCGACCTGTGGATTTCCCCATCAACGAGGAATTTCGCTTGACCCAATGGCCATCATGTGATTCAGACATCATGCCACAGGTCGCTAACGTAAGCAATAGGCCAGCAAATGATCCGTCGCTAGAAGAGGTCAAAATTCTAACTACACCTCGCGTAGGCAAGCTTTATTATTACAATGATCTACTTGTCAAGGCATATGCACCACATAATGTTAGGAACAGAGGTGCTGGATATAACATTCTAAAGATTGTGGTTCCCAAAGCGCTACAAACTCGTTGCATTGAATTTTGCTCATGACTCATTGTAAATGGGACATGGTGGCGTTCAGGAATTGGATATCCGGGGGGGGGGGACGCTTTAACGCGAGCAAAATCAGGGTTCAAATATGTTTTGTGGTAATTTTGGACAAAATGTCGTTATACCCAGAATTTTTAACGGCAAAACAAGTAACTTTGGCACTAAAATGGACTATTACTCACTTGAGTCTGCCCTCGAGAGTATACAGCGATTTAGGTGCTTGTTTCTTTTACAATGCTAGGATGGCCACAATGCAACAGTTAGGCTTCAACACAGATTATTGCAGTCTATACCATCCTCGTTCGAATCGAGTCGAGTGCCAGAGTAAAGAAATAAAATATCTATTACGACCTTTCACAAGTAACCATTCTGATGAGGCAGATAAGCTTGAAGGTTATGTGGTTCGAAGCCAGGTCATTTGCAGCGACAGGCAGAAACTTGGCTTATCCATGGATGCATCAAGCAGACTTGTAGCAAGACTCAAAACACCCAGCAGATGACCAAAAACATGCTGAGGTACAACAGCAAGTAATAAAAGGATTTCAAAATATTTATAAGCAAGCAGTTGCTTTTATGATGAAATCTAGAGAAAGCCAAAATAAATACTTCAATCAGAAACGAACACCAGGAACGTTTCAAGAAGGAGACAGTTTTGTTGTAAAGAAAACACATCGGTTGAGTGTTGCAGCTAGAAGTATCACACGAGGTTTAATTCCTAGGTACGAAGGGCCTTATGACATCATCAAAAAGAAACGTTTTGCTCAAAAATAAGCAATAAGCAAAAATAAGTAAAACAATAAAATTGTATGACCACTCAGCATTGGTCAGTTGAAATTATATCATGAACTTCAGCCGGCTGCAAATGGGCCGACGCCAAATGAGCGAGCTTCAAAAAGCAAAAACACGATCAATAAAACGGCTGTAAAGTAGCCAATGCCAACAGAGCAAACAAGCAACATTGAACAAGCTATAACAATAATAGACGCGACAGGTCTGATGAGCAACAAACAACAAACACCAGAAAAGCAACAGATTTCACCACAAAAAACAGCCAAAATAAGCAGCATGTTGAAATTGTAGCGGAAACTGCAAATTCGGACACGGATGAAGAATACCGGATTCATGAACCAGTTAAACCGCGTTACAACTTGTGCCCGCGCAAGAAACATGATTATGCGCTATTGCGATAGTAAACAAACTGCCAAACCAACAGCATGTAAATAAACCAAAACTTAAAAGTACACACCGCCTGCCTTATAACAGCCACGCGCTGATCGCCACACGGTCAAACTACCATCGCACCGTTTCGCGAAGTGCGCAAAGGATCATTTATTTGCAGGATTCAGTAAACATAGTTCCCTATATTAAACAGAAAATCTTCTTGACGCCACATTTTAAAACGGATTTTTAGCAAGGGATTGACTAACAGTAAGTAAATAGAACTTTGGGGCCGTACTTGGATGTGAAGGATCGAAAAAAATTGCCTTGGGGGAATGTCCCTTTAACAAGTCTTTTGAGGAAATAGACAGAGTTAAGTTTAACAAAATTAAAACGGCAGAACGAGCTCTCACCATAATTCGCTATGTAGGGAACGATCAGCCTATTATGTCAAACGACCCAAAAGACGTTATACTAAATACTTAATTCAGAAGGAAAAAGAATACGACTGTCTTCCTTTCTTTTCAATCGGGGATTTAGAAAATGTAGAGCAGAAAGGCCCACTCAATAGTGAATTTACTGTAACAGGTCCATTTAGGATTTTAAACAGGAAAGATCAGCTATTGTACGGAATTGAGAATGTGAACAACACTAACGACGTACACAAGCAGCGCACGTTTTTCAGTTAATGTCAGCTTCGTTAAAATGAGGTCAATCGGTTAACACGGGACTCTACGACAAGTAGGGGCCAGCTTGTTGCGAGACAGGATGGAGGGAACCTTGCCAGCGCAAAGTATCCATCGTCCCCTACAACACTACAAACGTAAGGGACTTTTTCGTCTTCTGAAGCGATGAAGCGTGTAACATGACATCAAGCTAGCCAAAAATAGCTCACCTCTAACTTGCTCATACAAACCCATCGGTTACATAAACACGTCCTTCTTCTCTCAACCTTCACCTCTCTTTAAGCTCTAGTCACTTTGCGTTATTACCGTTCACAGACAATGAACAGGGACCACTACTTTTGTTGTGGCTGCAGTAGCGAGTCCCTCATTTGGTGCGAAAAGGCCAAACGAGAGAAGCAAGAAGAGAAGGACAGCAAGCGAGGGGCAGTAGGCGGCTGCCACTGTCAGGATGGTCTGGCTACGGTTACACATCTGTCGTGCAACCACGACAGATGTCTAAACCAACATGCATCAGCATACACATCATGCTCCAGCACACGTACCACCACAGTACTCTTCAGCACTAGAAAAGAAGGCGGCACGCAATAAAAGACGCAAAGAACACAGGGCTTTACAAGCCAAAATCGCTCCAATATCACGGTCGTTGAAGGAGGCCTTTGCAATCAAACGAAGGGAAGATGTTGAAAAACAATTTTTAAAGTGCAGTGCAGTATTTCAAAAAAATAAACATCCACACTGCAGGCATAGCAAGTATTGTGTACTAACGGCAAGTAAAGCACCACATTCAAAGAACACTAACCATGTAGCTAAGACAGGTCACAACCGCCGCAGCACATGGCAGGCTAAAAACGGGTCACAGTCGACTGCTGACCGAACAACAGCCAACGTGCCCAGACAAAGTCTGCACGGAAACCAGACCTAAGCAAGGCAGTGTGTCAACTTCGCAGGGAAGTTCACAGAAAATGGGAATTGGGTATCATCAACGCAGCAGTTCTGAAAAACGAGAAGGCATAAAAGACAAATGGCATGGAAATGGCCAGTTTTCCCCAGCATTGTGAGGTAGGTTCGGGACCTTTGGCGAGTTTCCACGAAAGGGATTGAAACACCACCAGTTGAAGTGGCCAGGTCAGCTTCCATGGTGTCCAAAGGGAGCATCTTTTTTGGGGGTTTGGAAACGTCCAGGACGGATCCCTTCACCCACCAACCAACTTGACTCTGCAGCGTGTTGCAATGAAAGCTGTGGATGCTGTAAAAAGGAAACCTATTAAATTGGCAATTTATACCACAATTTATTGACCTAAAGTCACTTTGCTGCCAAGAAAAGAATGGAACAGGCAAATTACTCCGGCACCAGTATCACAATGGCCAAAATCATTTGAGTCGGTAACTTGCATCGAGAATACGTTTAAGAAGATGGAACTCAAATTCGAGAAGCTGTCACTAACAGATGTCGGTAGTAATGCATCTAATAACTTAACCATGCCCATAGTCAACCAGGCAACTAAGGGTCAAACAAAATAAACCAGAATACGAATTAAACTGGCAAGTTACACGAAAGTAAAACAGGAAGCAAAAGTCACCCAACTGGCAGAAAACCAAAATATTCTGTTAAATTTGGGTAACTTATTGGTCCTGGTGGAAATTCAAGAGGAAGAGAAACATCACAATACTTAGACAATCAGGACGCAAACAACAATCGGGAGGAAGGACAACTCAACAACGGGAACATTCCAGTTCTACAAGGACAACGGGACGAAGACATACAAATTCAACAAGGACGACATGAGTACGAGTCTTTTTGTGAACACGAAGAAAAATACTTCTTCCGCACATTTATCAGAATTGGCAAAAACAAGGACACAAAAAAATAAACTGTATGTCCAAACACGGAAGCCAATACATTTAAAGTAAAACGGCTTTACGGACAAGTGTTTCCTATATTACAAAAAGTGTTGCGATCCACACAGTGCAACACATGTGTTTGTTTAAAATTGTATACAAAAGTGCAAATTATATACTAGAGTGAGTAAATACAAAATAAATAATGCATCTTTCAAGTTCAAGCTTCAGGTAAAGATGTATTTATTTACCTAATCCAAGATTTTATGTTTTCAGGCTTTTATTTACAGGTTCACTTTATATATTTACAATTGTGTTTTAAATGGATAAATGGTGCTCGGATGCTTAGGTGAAAAATGTCAATTACTATCTCTCCACAAGCTAGTTAGTGGATCAAGGATTGATGTACCACACTCGGTTTGCAAGGGGAAAATTTTCGCTGGCTAGGGTAACATATGTACATTTGTAAATATTTGGCGTTTTTTCGATTTTAGGTTAGAAATGTTAAATTAGGCCAGTATATAAAACAATTTGGTTAATGTTTCAGCCATAACTCTTAATTTTAGTAGGGGATGGGGGGGATGTGGCACTTAGCTTGGCACGATGCTAACTCTAGGTCAAGAAGCCACTAGATGCGCCCTGTTTGTCGGAACGCTTAGCTTCACTGCGAAACACATGCAACGGCAAGTGCTTGACGCTCCCATCACATCTGTCGATGCATCCAGACTTCGTGAGAGTTCGTGATCAGTGAGCCGTGCACACTTGAGTTTGGTTATCGAGACCTTAAGCCAGACGAAAATCACACCAAAACGATGTACATATCGACGACTCAGCCTCGACTTGCCATAAAAGTAAGACCAGAAGCGGTGTACAGAGTTGTTGATCGAGTCTCGTACGCATTCCTGCGCTGTAAGAAGCGAGTTGAGGGATTGATTCTGAGGCCTTAACCAAACGTGTCGAGCCTCTCATTTCCTCTCACGTTGCCATTACGTAACAAACCAACGTTACATGAGAATTTGATTTGATTTGATTTATTAACGAGCCTAAATGGTCTACAGAACCGTTAGCTCAATGCTAAACTAAGTTAAACACTAACCAAGGTTCACAGAGTCAACAAAGCTAACAACGATAAATTTGTTTTAATTTTGAGCATAACTTTCCTTGCTACATTGTTGGCAGAACTCACTAAAAAGGGGTCAAAGGGTTTTAGCGAGCGTTAACCACACCCGGTCATCTGCCCGACGAAGCCCTAAGGCCCTATGTCTGCAACACCCTAGTGGGTTCTGCCAACAATGGCTTTGCAACAGTGGTGCATTGTTTGGAATCCTCGACGAGAACCATATGCGTTTGGTATAAATTTAGGTCCACCCAAAACCAAAACTGGTATTAGAGAAGCCGCCAAGTATCCAAAAGGAGTCGTCCTTTGAAACTAGTGATATCGTTCAACCAGGAAAAGGACGCCAAGGTTAATCCTGTTAGCCAAGTTAATCACATCTACTAATAGTTCGAAAGTTAAAATCTTCAAGTTTTCATTCGACGTCCAAAGTTTTATTCGGTGCGATTAACTGGGCTAATAGGATTAACCTTGGCGGCCTTTCCACGGTTGAATGATATCACTACTTTTGGATACTTGGCACCTTTTTGGTTTTGGGTGAATATCAAAACTTTCATAGGCCTTGAATACAAAGAATCCCAAGGTCTAATCGTCACCTCTACCTTTTTGGTGTGGAGGTATTTTATGTCTATAAATTTTCTCATTCTTAATTTTCACATTTGTCATTGCCCAATTAGCCGTTACATCAGTCAAATTTACACAGTTTGGTTTATTGTATGCGCATGTTTCACATGCTTAAGATTGTTCAATCCCATTTTTGATTGCACTGACTAACAAATACTGATTTTCGTTCGTGTCACTCACTCGATCAGCGCATCCCCCTTCAGTTGCTCCTCCCTAGGCTAATTTTAATCACGTAATGAAGCTGGAATTGCTCACTCAATCACAATTAATCTCTTCTACTTGGTCGATCGTCTACTTGATGGCATCACGCTAGCATATGTCTAGCGTAACCATCAAACTCGGCACATTAGTAAGACATACTTCGTATTTTTTTATACGTACATAATACAAAAATTGCCTAATATACAACGGAACACTTTACCGGTTACTCCGCCGAATACCAGCAAATTATGCAGGCAGGCTATTTTGATTAAAATATTAAAAGGTAGTTGTCCAAGTTTCCAGGAATCATGTGACAAGGATGTCTTCGTCTTTCATCTTCCCTCTAAGTATTAACTGAACAAAAAACGGCTTCGCCGTTTAAAAAAAAGCATTAGAGCTCGTATCCACATACTCACAGCTGTAAAAGTACATAAGAGTTCACTCAAACGCAACGAACTGTACTTTGAACTCCCAATTCCAGGGAACAAGGACGGTTTTTGCTCAGTGGTGATGTCAGAAAGTGAACGCAGTTTCTGTTTGAAATATTTAATGTTTGTGTGCGTGTGTGGTATGTTTGTGTGCGCGTGTGTGTATGTTTGTGTGCGCGTGTGTGTATTTTTGTGTGCGCGTGTGTGTATGTTTGTGTGCACTTAATTTGCTTGTTATAGAGGCTTTTTTTTTTTTAATATTTGTCTGTGTTTGTTGTTCTATATTTTAAGTGTGCGTCCTGTGAGTGGCTATATGTGTATTTGTGTGGGTTTATGATTTGTGAAACAAGCATAGTCCTAATTTAGGTAGTTTTTTTTTTTTGCCTGTGTTTGTGTATGTATTTTTCATCTTTTGTAGGCGTTTTGTTGTTTACGGCATCTATTTTGTATGTATTTGCATGTGTTTTAGTTTTTTGTTCTGTTTCATGTGCGTGTGTATGTTGTATTTTGTGGTGTACTTTATTTGTGTGAAGTATCCAACCGTTTTGTTTGTTTGTTTAGTGATGTACACAAAGGCGTGTGCATGGAGGCTGGCAAGTCACAATCTTGTTCCCTGGAATTGTAGTTCAAATTATAGTTCGTTGCATTCGAGTGAATTCTAATCCATTTTTATTCGTGTACTTTCACAGCTGTGAGAATGGGGATACCAGCTCTAATGCTTTTTATTTTTCAAAGCCGTCTTTTGTTCAGTTAATTTGTTGGCTTTTTTGCTTCCGATTTATTGTAATTGCTACAGTCTGGTCTATCATGTATGGTATATCCACTGTCTAGCCAAGTTTGTTTGCAAAAAAACGGAACATTAGAAATGCGTGTTTCTGTTCAGGTTCCGCCCAAGCTTTGTTCCATGTTTGTTATTTGATGGCAACACACTAGTGTGTCTAGAGTTACCCTGTCTGCTCGATGGGTAGTTGATTCTGCATTGTTGCAAGCAGATGCGGCATTATGGCAAACAATCGCGGAAACAATTCAACTGGCTTCCTGAAACCCGCATTGCAGAAGTAAATAAGTCATTTTTCATGTCGGCCGCCCAATTTTGAGGCCTCAAAATTACAGACTTCTCACCCTATGATTTAAAACTGAAAGATTTAAGCAAATAACAAGACCATTTCATTTTGGTTCTCGACAACCTCCTGTGGCCGACAATGATAACTCAAGTCAAGTATCGTTTATTGGGGCCTCGACCCTCGGCCACGCGCCCACTCTACAACTAAACACAAACGACAGTGCAACATCCTAACTATATAACAGAATGACATCATCACTCCACGACACCCATAACACCATAGAAGAAGATACCACGACAATGTTACTTTCCCCGTGCACGAGCATCGTTGCATCTTGTTCGAGTGAGCTATAATCCGATCTTGTGCACCTCGCCTATTGTTGCATGTTGCAGCATTGCATTCTGGGGCCTCTCCGTCGCTGCCTGTCCAGTTTTTTAAAATAATCAAAAAGAACTCTAGAAATGTGATTTCGTTTTTTTTTTCTGGTACAAAGCTGATACCTTGCACAGAGGTCGTTCAAGTTAGTATACGGATGGGCAAAATTGGGCTCGCGGGACAAGTGTGTCAAATACAAGATGGCGTCCGTCAGCCATATTGGAATCCCGAATAGAGCATATTTTTAAGTAATTTGAATGTGCAAGACTGCAAATTTCCACGGACGTCGTTCAAGTCAGCATAAAATGGATTACGTACTGGCAAGCGTGGGCTCGCAGGACAAATCTGTCAACTACAAGATGGTGTCCGTCGGCCATATTGGAATCCCTAATATAGCATATTTTCAAGTAGCGTATGTGCAAATTTTCAGCCTTGCACATTCAAATTACTTAAAACTATGCTACATTAGGGAATCCAATATGGCCAAGTGACACCATCTTGTATTTGACAGACTTGTCCCGCGATCCCACTTTTGCCTATCCGTATTTTATTTTATATTGACGTGAACGACCTCTATGCTAGGTATAAGCTTTGTACAAGAAAAAAAAACGAAATTTTCTTTCACCAACTGTTAGCCACCGACTAAAATTCTCGTGCACGAACGAACTCTAATAAGCACTGCCTGCCGGCCGGGCTAATAAAATATTAGCAATGGAGTAAAAAAGCACGGTAACAGATTATGTGAAGGCAAACCAAGCAGTGCTACATAAAAATACAAACAACGTTTCGAAAATTTTCAATTTTTGTCATCAGGTTAGCAATAAAATTAAAGCATGGCAAAAGCCACTAAGTCATCCTACATTAAAAGCATAAAACAGTAATTTAAACCGGATAAAAACCACCAATTTCTCCCCTCAAAAGAGGCAGAAATGGCAGCCGAAAAGCAACGACCCACCAGTTCCGTAGGGATGCCACGTCGCAAGGCAAGGTGTATGCAAATCGGGGTCACGTGTTTCAAGGTGTGATGCATTCGTTATGTGGGTTTTACAATATGCCTGGCAAAAGAGTCGAGTTTTAAGTGTTTTAATTACAGGAAAATATTCTTTTAGAAATTTATTATCTAGCACTAAGTGGTTATGTACAGGTGGTGTATGTGTATGGATGACAAGCGTTTCAAGATTAATCCGTGCCCTAGTGTATTTTTCTCGAAACAAGATTTGGACCTTGTCCAAATCGGGGGTGTGGCCTGTTGCGTATTTGTCAGGCGACTTGCCTGTTAAAAGGCAGTGTTGCACTAAAGAATTGGATTCGACTTTTAATTTGAAGTTTGATTTATGGGATGCCATACGTTCCTTGAGTTTTTGAAGGGATTGTCCTACATATGTAGCAGTACAGGTTGGCTCCGTACAGGGAATTCGATAAAAAGTATTACGTGTGGAAAACATGTCTGATTTGTTATTGTTTTTATTTTCATGGTGCATTGTCAGCTGCTTAATATTATGGTGGCTGTTTTGAAACAAGTCGGATGTTATTGATAAGTTTCTTCTTAAGGACTTCAGAGATGCCTTTGAAGTAAGGCAGAGCAATGAAACTCATGGGGGGGGGAGGAGGCCGTTTTGGGGGGCCAAAGCTTTTGAAATTAATTTGTTAACGTACCCGAGTGGGAACCCATTCTCAACATATTTTTGCAGGATGTATTGAAATTACTGGTGTGTGAGACAACACGTTTAACTTCATTTATTACTACATTGCTTTTGTAGTGGGCATCAACATAGGAGTTGTTATGCAGGGTGCGAGTCGACTGCATACTTTTTCTGAAGTGTGTGAATTCGATTAGGCTATTATGGTTAATAATGACGTTTACATCTAAAAAAGGAATGGCATTGTCTTTAGAGGACTCCATATTGTAAGTGAGTGATTTAGTGATGCTGTTGAGAAAATCGAGGATTAATAACTTAAGTTGTGTTGGTAGAAGTGCTATATTGTCGATGTAACGCTTGTAATATTTAATTTGTGGAAATTTTTCAACCAATTTATTGTCAACTGCATTCAGGACTATGTCACAGAAGAAAGTTGAAAGTGGGCTTCCCATCGGTACTACGCCATTGGTTTATTGGTAATATTTGCCTCCGTACTCAAAGAAGGTGGTTTCCAAAATGACTTTTACTGCACTGATGAAAGTATCATTACCCCCCCCCAGCTGGGGGGGGGGGGGGGGGTGTCGTTTGTTATTTTTCGAGAGTTCTCCGTAATGATAATCTTTTTGTGCAATGATGGAAACATTTTTTCGTCATCAAATGAAACAAATTCAAACCCTGGAGACACTTGATATCCTTCCAGGTCGTGAACAATTTTGAGTGCATTGGGGGTAGTATGGCGCCCATCGGCGAGTTCTTTTAGAATGGGTTTAAGGATGCACGCAAGCTCAATGTTGGGGGTAGCCTTCCCACTCTTAATTATCCTGAGAGGAAAACCTGGCTTGTGGGTCTTAACTGGGGAAAAATGCAAGGGGGGTGGTGGTCGACTTTCAAATATTTTTCGAAAAATTCCGGTGTAATTTTTTTTTGGTTACAAGTGCTTTAAGGAATTTTTTAACACGAGCATTGTATTTGCTCAGTGGGTTAAAGGGGAGCTTTTTATAAATAGGGTCATTGTTGAGTTCATTAAGTATGCCATCTTGCTTTTAATGTAGGATGACTTAGTGGCTTTTGCCATGCTTTAATTTTATTGCTAACCTGGTGACGAAAATTGATAATTTTCGAAACGTTGTTTGTATTTTTATGTAGCACTGCTTGGTTTACCTTCACATAATAATAAAATATGAAACATTACACAAATATTCAAAGTTGGTATTGTGCCCCAAAAAAAGACAACCGTCCACAATTTTTTATTCTTTAGGAGACATTCGTCACAAACCAAAAGAAAAATATTTCGGCAAACGTTCGTCCAAATTCCGAATATTATTCGGTAAAAAAATTATTATTTGATCGAATATCATTATTCAACCAAAACGCAGGTTTAAAAAACAGACTGCAGATTTCATAATGAACACTAAAAAGTTAATCTGTGATGTTGGAAAGAAATTGTGGCCTTTTTGAACATCCCTGAACACAAAGGCAACGATTGAGGGCCAACACATGTAGCATTTTACATTTTAACAAAGACATTAAATTGCGTGTAAACCGCTTTACCGCTAAACCTCTGTAATATAAATATGCCATTTAGCCTATGTTACTTCTTTTTTGTTTTCCTCATAATATTCTTTTAGAGTTCAAAAGGTTGAATTTTATGTTAACGTTTAGCACTTTCTTTTTATATTCTGTACAGACTGCAACAATACTACAAAGTCGTTTGGTAGGGACACCCGAATATTCGGTAATTGTTTGGGATTCGGTCGAACAATTACCGAATATTCGGGTATCCCTATCAAACGACTTTGATAATTGTTGCAGTCTGTACAAAATATAAAAAGAAAGTGGTAAACGTTAAAATAAAAGTCAACCTATTGAACTCTTAAAGAATATTATGAGAAAAAAAAATAACATAGACAAAACGGCACATTTATATTAGAAAGGTTTAGCGATAAAGTGGTTTACATACAATTTAATGTGTTTGTTAAAATTTAAAATGCTACATGTGTTGGCCCTCAATCGTTGCCATTGTGTTCAGGGATATTCAAAAAGCCACAATTTCTTTCGAGCATCACAGATTAACTTATTAGTGTTCATTATGAAATGTACAGACTGTTTTTTAAACCTGCGTTGCCAAATGCACCCATGAAGCAACAAACAGTCTTCGTACTTGGTTTTCGTAATAGGTGGCATGTCTGCACCTGCCTTGTAGCACTTAATTTCTCTTTGCTCTTCTTACAACTGCTGTCGTCGGTAACAGCTCAAAATTTAGATCAAGGTCACATTTAATAACTCAATTTCATCAACGTTATTTCCCTTTTTATGTACACATATATAAAAAACATTTGCAATTATCCTAGCTCAAATAATATGTAGGTTTAACATCTCAATAGTGTCGAATTTCTTCAGTTTCACATTAAAAATTAAAGGTCCATGGTAATTACCGGTTTATTGTATAGTCATTATCCCCATCCACCTGTACAATGCTGCTTGGCTTAATTGGCATCTCTCAAGATAATGCTACGTAGAAATGGGAACTGTTATCGTTTTAAAGATCGTTTTAAATCAATTTCTCCATTTTACCGAAACACATTTTATTGGCAGGTGTTGTATTTATCGAGCTAGATCAATTCCCCACGTTTCTGTCCAAACACAATCTCTTCGCAAGGGTCTTGTTTGACTGGGACTTGATTGAAAGTTTAGAAGTTCGTACGGAGGTTCATACTTAAAGGTATTTGCTTCCTTGCTGTATTATTTCCCCAAACAGCGGGCTTGGTGACATAAAAAACAAAAGAAATACAATAATTAACGTCCTTTTCAAATTATAAGGTTTTCTCGGAAGTGAGAGGGACATTTTTTCTAGGAAATGCCAAAGGTCTTTTGAATGCCACAATCGACGTGAGCACGAACGCTTTTCTGGAGTCCTTTTCCTACCTACAACAACAGAGTTCCTTCTTATCTGTTTACTTAGCCTAGCACGTATGAACTCTTACACGCTACTTTCTTTAATAATGTTTCAAATAACTCCCGTACGTCTGTTAGAACTGAGACTAGATAAAATATACACTACTTACTATACCGTATTTCTACTGGTATCGACTGAGCTGTCTCACCTGTTGTTAGTGTGCAGTGATAGGCCGCCTGAGCACTGGGTGACTTGGCCGTGCGGCCAGGTTGCTGCAGCCAATGAAAATGATTAGTGCGTGGTTTTACATAAACGGTAAGCATTCTGATTGGCTGCAGCAACCTGGCCGGGCGGCCAAGTCGCTCAGTGCGCGACTTTATAGTAATAAATAGGGAAGTTGTTTACGTTACAACATTGGGAGCGAGACATAATTCACAGATAAAGCGTGCTAACTTACTAAAACGTGGGGTACGTTTTATTATTGCAACAACAAGAGTTCCCATGTTGCCAGAGATTGACTAACGGTTAGAGAATAAAACTTACGAATAAACTTTTTGTCGAGAACCGCAAAAAAAAAATGTGTATTTGACAAAGGCTGTATTTAGCTATGGGCTCTCGTAGGTTCAACGGAGTGTCCATGATTATAATTATTACCGCATGTTCCATCTCTCGTTCTGGGTCGCGACGCCATGCCTTCAAATGTGGAACGAGTGGTCGTAACTATTTTCTGGGATAACCTATGTTAAAAATACGCAGAGTTAAAAACACACTTACACCTCTTCGGCTAAGGTTTTTAAAAATAGTTTGGATAGGCATTTCTCTGATGAAGTAAGTTGTCATTATGATTAAGTTTGTAAGAATTCCTTGATATGCACATTTACCCTTCTACCAATCAATTTATTAATTTTTTTGGCTGTAAATGAACCTTTATATTTGTGTATATTGTTTTTTTTCCTATGCTTTGGCTTTATTTTGTTCATTTTTGTATAAGTTTGCCGTATTCCTTTAAGGAAACCGGCAACTAATGTTATTAAATTAAATTAAACCAAACAAATAAATAGGTGAGAAAAAATATCACTCGTGTCACGATTAATTCAGGCTTGCGGCATCTCCGCACGCAACACTGTACACGAGTGTGACGTGATGAAGCAGATCACTTTTTGAATCCAAGGCCGACTAGGATAGAAATCTCATGTTTCGCCTCCTGGCCCAACGCTAATTCACTCACGTGCCGGAAAGTCGGACATTGCTTTGGTAAAATAAGATTCTGGCGATGTTGAATCAAATGGCGTGGATGTGGGGAAACAAACCCATAGCTTGTCTCCCAGACGACCTTGTGACATGGGATGGAATATGAAGCGACAGTTAAAACATGGACATTCTAATGTGCATATATTTATTAGCTCCTGCTAATAGCTATTCCCCCTTCCGACCCTGTAAGAAGAATTCTGATGATTTATAACTCGTTTTATTGCCTCTGTTCTTTCCATTTGGACATTCCTAAACATGTAAAACACGATAGTACTGTGGTACACCCCAATATTTCAAAGAATTGTGCATACTTTGATGGGAATACGCCACTTTACATGTGGGTACCTTAGGCTAATACAAAGTTTTTCAGGAGGGGAGCCACCTCAGTTTCCATGTAGAACACCAAAACGGCGACCAAAAATTAGTTTTTTTTCTGTAACTCCTTAACTGTCAACAATTCAAAAGCATAATGTGAAACAAAAACGTTCAGCACACAATTCTGGACAGGAAAAGTGATATACATTTTTACGTAAAAGTAACCCTTGGATCCCAAAATCGTATTTAAAGGACATCACTCTTAATTCGCGTGAACACTCCTTTTTCAATTGAATGTTCTAATTTCAAAGTGCTATTGCGAGCCCTCTAATAGCCCGAAATGGACATGCTTAGGTTTTTTTTTTAAGGTGAAGATCTATTCTTTCCGTCAACCCTAACAGAAATGATTTAATTTAGATAGGGACCGTGCTATGCCCATTTGAAGGCGAAGAGATATTGGCGTAGCTGCAAAATCGTATGTTGACTTTCGAATTCAAAGTGCTCTTGCGAGCCGTCTAATACTCTGAAATTGACATGCTTAGGATTCTGAAAGCGGGGAGTCTATTCTTTCCATCAATCCTAACCGAAATTGTTAAAAACTTAGATAGGGACCGTTCTATGCTCATTTAAAGGTGAACTGATAATGGCGAAACAACAAAATAGTATGTTGATTTTCGAATTAAACGGCTCTTGCGAGCCCTATAATAGTCCGAAATGGACATGCTTAGGATATTCTGATGGTGGGGATGTATTCTTCCCATCAATCCTAACCGAAATTATGTAGCTTACATAGGGATCGTCCTATGCCATTTAACGGTGAAGTAATAAAGGCATAGCAGCGAAAGCGTATGGTGATTTTCGAATTCAAAGTGCTCTTGCGATCCCTATAATAGCCCAAAAGGGTCAGCTTAAGATTTCTGAAAGGTGGGGATCTATTCTTTCCATCAATTCTAACCGAAATTGTTTAGGTTACATAGGAACCGTCTTATGCAATTTAACGGTGAAGAAGTAAAGGCGTAGCGGCGAAAGTGTATGGTGATTTTCGAATTCAAAGTGGTCGTGGAAGCTCTCTAATAGCCCGAAATGGACATGATAAAAGTATTCAGACAGGTGGGGATCTATTCTTTCCCTCAATCCTAACCGAAATTGTATAGCATTGGTACAAATACAATATTACAAACCAAAACGTCAAGTGTGCCGTAAAAACGGGGGTTATATGATTGAAGTTGCACTTTACTTGTTAAAATGTACACGGATAAAAATTGCGGATTTTTAATTGAAATGTATACAATGAATGTATACAATAAATGTATAAATGTATACAATTGAGAAAATTGCATATGTTTAAGTGCTGTTGTGCTTTACGTTTAAAATGTATGACTCGTGTCGCGCTACAAAGGTTTATGCATGCAGTCGATTGTTGCTGGCTACTTTGAAACAATTCTACTTAGCTCTGAAAGCCTGCATCTACGAAATAAATACGCCAATCTATCGTTTCTAGCTGCCAATTTAGAGGCTCGAAATTAACAACGTAGCTTATAGGTTTAAATCTATAAGCGTTTAACTGAAACAAGGATTCTTTCAATTCAATTTATTTTCGGGGCCTTGACCGAAAGTTGTACGATCCTTACATCATCTATAATCAACAAATTTGAACCCTAAAACTACTTAATCCAACATACACTTAAACCAATTCTGTCAACAACCGCCTTTCATTCTTTCAAATCAAACAGCATCAAATGCATTTTATTGCGGCCCCGGCCTGAGGCCATTTTACACTTCAACAGTTAACTTTTTAGCAAAGACATAACACGTGAACGAAGAATGGACCTGGATTTTGCTGAGTGGTATTGTTCCCTAATTACAATGGTTACAACAATGTAAAACAATAAAAATGATGGTTCAGGGGCCTGTAACGCCGGAATGGCTCGACCAACCAAAAAAGTGGTCTCTGTGAGGATAAAGCCCAGGAAAATTTCTGGCATAGATCATGTTTTAGATTTTAGGCAGGTGCAGTATTTTTTTCTGAAACCGTGTCACACAAGAAGAAGAAGAACAACAACAACAAGTGACCAGTTTTCAAATTTACGTGTGGCTCCCTACTTTTACTCTTGCACGGAATTACATAAAAGTTGGTATAAATATACCTTCCATATCTATCTACTATGTGGCCAGGTTTCGTCGAAATATATTGAATACGAACGGAGAAATTCATATTTTAAGTTTGATGGAGAGAGGACTTCAATCACACAATGGCACAATGGCTCTTAGAAATTGAAACTAGCCGCTACACCTTTAAACGGGCGTAGAACCTGTCCCTATCTAACTAAACAATTACGGTTAGGAATGATGGAAAGAATGGATCCCCACCTTTCTGAGTATTTTTAGCATGTCCATTTCGGGCTAGGGTCGCAAGACACTTTGAATTCGAAAATCACCATACGCTTTTGCCGCTACGCCATTATTTATTCACTTTAAATGGCATAGAACGGTCCCTATCTAAGTTAAACAATTTCGGTTAGTATTGATGGAAATACTAGATCCCCCGATGTCAGAATATCCTAAGCATGTCCATTTCAGAGAATCCGAGGACTCGCAAAAGCACTTGGAATTTGAAAATCAACATACGATTTTGCAGCTACGCCAATATCTCTTCGCCTTTAAATGGGCATAGCTCGGTCCCTATCTAAATTAAATCATTTCTGTTAAGATTGATGGAAAGAATAGGTCTTCACCTTTTAGAAAATCTTGAGCATGTCCATTTCGGGCTATTAGAGGGCTCACAATAGTACTTTGAACTTAGAACAACCAATTGAAAAAGGAGTGTTTACGCGATTTAAGGGTGATGTCCTTTAAATACGATTTTGGGATCCAAGCGTTACTTTTACGTAAAAATGTATATCTCTTTTCCCGTCCAGAATTGTGTGCTGAACGTTTTTGTTTCACATTATGCTTTTGAGTTGTTGACTGTTAAGGAGTTAACAGCAAAAAAAAAAAACTCGTTTTTCGTCGCCATTTTGGTGTTCTACATGGAAATTGAGGTGGATCCCCTTCTGAAACACTTTGTATTGGCCTAAGGTACCCACATGCAAAATGGCGTATTCCAATCAAAGTATGCACAATATTTCAGTGTACCACATGTACTACGAGGAAGATTCGTTGTCTACAGCGTTTTGCGACGTTCTCAGTAACACACTGAGGTTTCGCATCACCAGACGACTTTTTTACTTTTTTTTAGTGTACCTTAGTGTACGGAGGTTCCAAAATTGGGAGGGGGGTACCAAAATCGGGAGGGTAGTGCAATTGCATTTTGAGCATTTGCATTGTGAGAACTCTTGAAATTCTCGTGTAAAAAAATGACAAATTATGATAACTCTCGAAAGCTTCAAAGCGTAAAAATGACGAATTGGCTACATTTTGGGGTTCCCGAAATTGGAGGGGTCGTGCGAGTGCTCTGTGAACTTCACATTATTTTAACTCTAAAATGCTTCGAAGTGTAAAAATGATGAATGAGCAACATTTTGGGGTTCCCAAAACTGGAGGGGTCGTGCGAATGCTCGTTGAGCTTTCGTATTTTTTTCTCCTTTCCAAGTATATCGCTTTAAAAAAAAGACATCAGGGATTCCTGTTCAATTATTCTCTCCGGCAAAAACTCTGATTTGAGAATTAATCTAAACACTCGCAATCATTTGGACTCTGAAAAAATTATGAATTGGCTCTGTTTAATTTAGACACTTATAACAGCATACATAACATCACCTCAAAAAATTACGAAATTCAATACACGACCGATGCTGGCGCCTCCTGGTAGACATTGTTAGTCACCCCGGGGGCTTACGAAATCGAAGATTTGAATAAATTTCTCAAGTCGACGATAGAAGCAAATAGTCACAGCAATTATGCCATTACGATTCTTCCGAATCTAAATACTTTAAGAACCGATTTGATAATTTCCGATTCGAACTACGGCTTATCCTTTTCGGGCAACAAGAGTTTGGCTAAAGTTTTGGGGTGTGACTTCGGGCAACTATTTTAGAAGTCGAGAAAGTCTAAATACTGTCGGCATTATGAGCGTCAATACAATTTTCGTGCATCGGCAATTCTTACCTAAACAACGACACACAGCCCACTTTATACTCCCTTTATCCCAATTCTCCCGATTTCAAAATCATACAGTCCCGTCATAATTTAATTTACCTCCCGGTTACTACCAAATTAATCAGAAATATAAGAGCTTGGCTCACTTCGCAGTCCAATGAATCGTTAGATTTAAATGGTGATACGGTCACAGTGCGTCTTCATTTGAGATCTACGAGTTAAATAAAAAAAAAAGGATAAAAATGCTCGTGTTTGGAAAAAAAGGGAAAGGACTTTTTCTTAATTTTAACTAATAATAAAAAAACGAATGGTTTCACACCTAGAAACAAAGCAAGATTAAAAATCAACGAACCTTTGGTGTACGATTCTCGGTCGAGTCTTACACCTACCACGAATACAATCCTATTGTTGGCACTAATCTCAACAACGTAAATTCAGAAAGCAGAATACATGTCGAAAACCAATATTTATTTCTGCGTGTCCTGATTTCTAAACCTCCTGATTAAAGGGAAGTTGTTGAAGAACGATGACTCGGCTTATGCCGACGATGACGTAGCTAGTTTTATTAATAATGCTTCCATGTTCCTGTTTTCTAATATCAAATACCATAGGTGATAAACAAGTCGACGAAATAAATTATCCGGGGTTCGGTACTCTTGTGATGGTGTTGGTACGAGTAATAGAGACGACACATATTTATGCTTTAAGCCCCGAATTACTCCCTCCTCGCTTGCCCTTCTGTAAGGCCTTGCGCACCAGACTAGGTCGAATCCTCGTAGCCTTTGGAGGGCGCCACTCTCCGGCCACTTTGAGTCCTCGAATTGTACGTCTTGTTCTGTTGTCTAGCTTCTTGCGTCCGCATACCCAAAGGCGTGGGAGCCTTCTGGTCTCGTTCGTTCGTTAAAACGTGCTTTATATAGCAGCGGTTTACCGGACGAAAGAGGCAGACGGCGTGAACGTGTGCAGACCTGCCGCAATTGGCAACGATTGCACGTCCTAGCCTTACAGAGAAGCCTCGTTCGGGTTGCTTCGTTAGTGGCTGCGTGCATCATGGTTCGCTCGTGAATGCACGGTGCCACACTCTGATGAAGCGACTGCTCACTTACGGCTCTGCCGAGCAACCGGCTTTGCTCGGCCAGTGCTGGGCGTTGGATAGTGCGGCTTCCGTCGATGCCGAACTAACCAACAACTTGGGGTTCAAACAGCGGCACCTGTCCATCAGACGTGTTGTGCACTTTTTTTTACGGTGGTGCCTATCGTAAAGAAGGCGCAGAACGATGCAAAATCTGACTGAACTTGTGCCACATCATAAGCAAGTGGAAAATTCCAGCTCGAAGAAAAAAAAATTAAACAAAAAGCGAAAGAAAAAAAAAATTGCCCCGTGGCAGAGGTCTTTACTTAAGGCCACCCAGGGTTTAATCGACTTTGAACCTTTAACGAACTTTGATTTAAACGGATTGGCTAGGTATGAAGATTCCTAAATTTATACGTACTTTTAGTAAAGCCACGCTTCCCTTAAAACTTAGGCCGTTTGGCAAAAACGGAATCGTAAACTTAGAAGATTTACACCACGGAGATGGAAGTCACTGGGTCGCCTATTCAACCGTTTTGGGCGAATCATGTTATTTTAATAGTTTTGGCAACATGGGTCCTCCCCGGTCCGTGGTTAACTACTTGGGAGCGGGAATTAAATACAATTACGAACGCGTACAAATCTTTGACCAGATTTGGTGCAGCCACTTTTGTCTATTTTTCCTAAGTTTCCTAAGTGCGTTGTCTAAGGCCCGTAATTACGAAGCTGTTTTGGATAGGATGAGACGAGTCATCCACTGAAAAGTTACGAGCAAATATATATAAACGTCTTCTGCGTGAAACTCTTCGATTTTTGTTCTATTACGTAAGGAATTTCGAAAACGGTAGCTGTTGAATGCTCGTCCTTTAGTTTAGTAATGTAAAGTGCTCTCGTTCCTACTTTACATTTAGCAACTAGACCAATGCTCGAATCGCTGCAGTATAAAATTGCTTTATGAATTAGACCTGAACTTGTACATACGAAGCTCGAGAGAGGACTGGAATTAACGAACCAATCACTTGCTTTTTCCAAATGGCTTTTCATGCTGAAACTGATCAGCATGAAACTGTTTTCATGCACAAATGTCTTCGTAGCCGCGTCACTCGGTAAAATGGGTTCGCTTAGATTTCTAATCTGTTTGTTCCGAGGCATTGAAGTATTCTTACTGCTCGTCTTGTAACAAGCAATTGCCGTCGACGAATACTTTAGTAACAGCATCGCTCGGCCAAGTAGGATCGCTTAGATTTCTAATCGGCTTGTGCATTGCGTTGAAGTACACTTTCTGGTCGTCCTGCAATAAACAATTCCTGTCAACGTACACTTTCGTTGCCGCGTCAGCAGCGTGCCGTAGGAAAGCTACGTCTTTAATCTGCTTCTTCTTCGCGTAAAAATTCCCATCTACCTCATCTAAGTACAATGTATCTTTTTCGATGCTGGAAATGGCGGAAGCCAACTCGTCGGAGAGAAGAGTAATGGCAGGACGCAAGTCGGTTTTAAGTTTTTTAACGTCCGTTGCTAGAGTTCCGATTTGAGAATAATTTACCGCGTCTTCTGGTTCAATAACAGCTCCTACTTTAGTTACACACTTGCTTTGCATATCGTAGCTGTTTTCGGGGGTTAAAATGTAGCCTAGTCCGGGCGTCCTCTCGGGCCGACTCCCGTCACTTCACCCCCTTCCCTCCCTCTTCTTTTTCAATGCTTGTCCAAACTTATTGACCAACATCCTTTTTTAGTTTTAAAATGTGCCGAGCCTTCGATGAGGCTTATTTTTAAAATTTCTCATATATAATAAAAGGAAGAACCCCAAAATAAATAATTAACCTCAAAATGTCTCAACCATCCTGGCAAACGAATCTTTCCAATCTCTTGCAAAAAAACTTTGCTGAAAGTTAAAGAACGACAAAGGTACAAAGATTAACAACGGTATTAAGTTTTCCTTGTCTCCTTCCATTCAGTTTCAAGATTTAAAGGGTTCGGGGACTCCGGTTTCGGATGAAAAATCCAAATATAATGGTTGGATTTCACCCAGCGACCCGTAAATACAAAAACTGTTGAAAAGTCTTAAACGGTACATATGTAAAAAACTAGAGATCGAGTATGACGAGCAAAAACCCGTGTCTTTGACTACTTTCAATTATCCCATTATATCCACTCGGCTTACCCCTGTTACCCTTCCTGCGAAAAGGTGAACGAAGGTAACGGAGACAAACCGCTCTGTCTTAGAACTTGGGTGTACGAAAATACTCACAAAACTAAAGGGAAACTTGGCAAAAATGTTATTGACAAACCCTGGTTTAACTTACAAAGCGTAATTGATAAAGATACGAAACATTAAAAAAAGATAATTTAAACTGTGTGGTATACCAAAGTAGCACGAATTAGTAAACAAAAACGAACTCGTTTGATGCTTAAGGTAAGGTTTAACTGATTCGAAGTCAAAACAGCAAAGGAATGCAAATAAAATTTCCTGTAAGGTTTCAGATACTGCAGTGTTGCTGTACTTAGTCCACGCGAAACCTTACTGCTGTATTCAACCTTTACACACATAAATATAGTTAAAGTCGGAGTCCAAATTTCAAAACTTTTCATGCCCAAACAAACAACAAAAAATGTAAGGTTACACATTCGACTACTTTCTTGGCTAAATTTTTTCAGTGTTCTTCAGTCACGTTATTTACTTTCTGTTCATCACCTTAAAAATTATATATGTATCGTTTCCAGCCATGGAATTGCATTACTTTTCATGCCATTTCTAGGTTTTCAATGATTCGCACGAACACTCAATTACCTGTAGAGCCGTTGTAAGCCCACTAAGACGATTAGGTTTTAAGCATTTTCTAGCGATGTCGTGTAGCCAAGTAGAATGAACCAATCATTAACTGAAGTATCGTGTGCAAAAATAAAATTGGTAAAAACATATGAATACAGCAGTAAGGTTACACGTGGACTAAACAGTACAGCAGCACTGCAGTATCTGAAACCTTACAGTAAAGTTTATTTGTGTTCCTTTGCTGTTTTGACTTCGAATCAGTTAAACCTTACCTTAAGGATCAAACGAGTTCGTTTTTGTTTACTAATACATGTTATACCCCATACATCTAGACACACGCTAGTTGTCGCTGCCAAGTAGATGTTTAATTGTTGTCAGAGCTTAATTGTTGTCCGATGTAAAAAAAAAAAAAACTGTTCACTAGCAGACTGTCCTTTAACTGTATCGAGCTTATACCTGATCTAGGCACAAGCTAGTGTGTCGCTGCCAAGTGGACAGGCGGCCACTAGCAGACTGTATCTTTTAACTGTAACGACCTTGTACCTGATTTCAGCCTAATGGTGTATATTCCCCAAGTGGTAGAAATCTTTGATGAAAATCGATGGAATCATCAGGTGTCTTTGGTCCAGTAACGAAGAAAACTTCAACATTTAAGTGTGGGAACGTCTCTTTTATAGAGAAAAAGTACCCTCAATAACGTTGATTTGTGTTACTGGCTAGCTAAGGACAAAGCTCCTATGTTATTTCTGATAGGGTATAAAGACACGTTTACAGCTCGTTAGGGAAAGTTCACATTTCTCAATTTTGACACACAGGAAAACAGTAGTACGGGGAACTGCCTTTTTTCCAAAATGCAGGTTGCAGCTAGAAGCACGTGGCTGTGAAGTGGCGCGTAAATGTAAAATATTTGTTGTAACCATTGTTTGTATTGTCATCCAACAGTCTACCATAACATGCTTAAGTGTTATACGCGCATCTTTTCAATACTTAATTTTCAGAATACATTGTTGCTGCAAAGAGGCAGCTCATTATCTGGCTCATTGTAGTCATTGTTTGTAGTTTGTGTTTGGGGCATGAGGCTTCAGGCCAGGGCCCCGTAATCTAGACACGCCCTAGTGTGTCGCGCCAAGTTAGGCAACAAACATCACAACAAACATCACATCAATTCAATTGTCGAGGTTGTAAACCATTGTAGCGCGATGCCATAGCGTCAGTGTCTTTTATCTTGAATCATAGGTGGGCACATTTCAGGTACTTGAGGAAAATAATAATGTGGTACAAAAGATTAAAATATTGTGTTGAAATCGAGAGCAATAACCCACCTGACAAAAATGAACTCCTGTAGGAAGGCCAACTAAGCTGCTTTCAGTGAAAAATCTGACCCTCAATAACGTTGAAAATGTGTTACTACTAGTTAGCTAATTCGCTCATCCCCATGTTAAATCCCATAGGGTGATTATTCATCGATACCCAGATAACGGGAAGGCTTCCAGCTATGAAATTGGACGAAAGGGTGCGTACCTTTTATGGTTTGGATCCTGGGGGCGTAAATGGGAGGGCGCGTAAGTACGAAAATATTGTTATAACCGTTGTTAGTATTGTCGGCGTAGTCTCTCATTGGATAGCCAAACTTCGGACAATGAGAACGTGTATACTGACGTGCGTGCCTAGACACACACTACTGTATCACTATAAATCAAAACAACGTTGCTAAGAAATTGTATTCACGTACAATTCACGAAAAATAAACTAGCTATAAAGACAAAGCAAAATAAACTAAGCCAAAAATTGGTAAGGAGGCCACCAAGTTGAGAATGGTTCGCCCCTTCAAAGGAATGATATCAACACACCGAAACTAACTAAATAAAACCAATCACAACAAAATTAAAACCAAACCAAAAACCTATAAAAAGGTGACTAAGTTGAGAATGGGTCAGCCTATAGGCAAAAGGTGGTAGCAAATTGTTGCAAACCAATTTCTTGTTGACGTGTCACTTTATACTACACATCTGCACGGTAGTGGAGTTTAGTCAATACACATTTAAAAAAAAAATGGAGTGATATCATATCAAAAACCAAAACTGGTAAAAGGGGCCGCCAAGTTTCGAATGGTTCGGCCCTTCCAAGGAATGATAACACACCAAAACATTCGCCAACTTAATCGCACCGAATAATACTTTGGAAGTTAAATGAAAACTTGAACAATGCTACCGAAAGTAGCAATGTTCTAGTTTTCATTTAACCTTCGAACTATTAAGCGGTACGATTAACTTGGCGAATGTTTTGGTGTGTTGATATCACTCCTTTGAAGGGCCGAACCATTCGGAACTTGGCGGCCCGTTTTGCCAGTTTTGGTTTTTGATATAATAAATATTAATCCGGCTCAAAAAAACAACAAATCCCACTAAGAGACTGTGAGTTTTTCATTGCAAAAAGAGTTGGAAACAAAATGCAGATCGTGAGTGTAGGGTTCAATCAAGTAGGGCAAAACGTAATTTTTTTAAGAAATGTGATTTAGTAATGTGCCAAGTTTGCTGGTTTATCTTGACACACGCTAGTGTGGTGCCATCAAGTAGATGATCGGCCAAGTAGATGAGACTAATTGTGATAGAGTGAGCAATTCCAGCTTCATTGCGTAATTCATATTAAGCTCGGGAGGAGTAACTGAAGGGGGGGGGGCGAAGTGCTGATTGAGTGAGCGAAGAGAACGAAAATCAACGTTTGTTAGCTAGTTTGCTCAAAAATGGAAATGAACAAACTTAAGCATGTGAAGCATGGATTTACAATAAATCAAACTGTAAACTTGGATGATGTAACGGTTGATTGGGGAATCGTATATGTTAAAATTATGAACGAGAAAATTTATAGACATAAATTCTTCCATAAAAAAGGTAGAGGTGATGATAAGACCGTGTTACCTTTTGCAAATCACAGTCTTATGAAAATTACGACATCTTCCCAAAACCAAAACTGATATAAGAGAAGCCACCAAGTTTCCAAAAGGGGTTGGCCTTTGAAAGTAGTGATATCATTCAACGACAATACTGGACCGATATTGGACATTTATATTGGACGTTAAATGAAACCTTGAAGATGACTACCTCAAGTAGCAATCTTCTAATTTTCATTTAATTTTCGAACTATTAGTCGGTTCGATTAACTTGGCTATTAAGATTAACCTTTGCGGCCTTTCCCTCGTTGAATGATATCACTACTTTCAAAGGCCGACCCTTTTTTGAAACTTGGCGACTTCTCTTATACCAGTTTTGATTTTGGGTGGATTTCAGCCTACTTATGAAAAATCCCCATGCAGTACAAATCTTAATGTTCGTAATTGTCGAAAACGATATTTCTTAAAATAACGCTATAAATAATTAAATTTTTCTGTAATGCAAATTAATATTATGATAAAAATATGTTTTAATTCATATAAAATGATCTAAGCGACGATGTCACAAAACCCAACGATCCTTACGTTTTCCGAGTAGCCTCTAACCAACCTCTCAACTCACATTTCCCAGAAGTTGAAAAGCCAGGCCACCGTCATTTTTGATAATTTTTGCTTAAGAGCACACCTGTACGCTGACGTCATCCATAGATCGTGTACTACCGGACAACGGTTTTTCGTTGAAAGGCCTAGTTAGAGGTTAGCCAAGTTTAAACTGAGAAAGTTAATTCTGTTTAGCAAATAGTATTGGTCTTCTAACCTGCAAATCACCCACACCTATACTTATTTAAGTTCCTCGGATCATGAACAGTTTTGCCTGGTTTTTGAGGAGATGTGACTGACTCGATTTACTCTAGGCCCCTTTTTGGGCATAACATAATACATAAATTAAGCACGCACGTGCGCACACGCTTTAGCACATGCACACCCATATGATGACGAAACATCACTCGAGAAGGAACATATCAAGGATTATATACCATCTCTGCACACGCACATTTTAGACACAAACTGCGTTCACTTTCTGACATAACAATTGAGTAAAAACAGTCTTTGTTCCCTGGAATTGGAGATCAAATTATAGTTCGTTATGTTCGAGTGAGCTCTAAGGGCCCATTTACAATATTCATTTCGATGTACGCGTGACGCTCGGTACGTGAAACTAGACTTTTTCCTATGCTCAACGTGTAAGCGCTAGCATTTACAATTGTGGAGCAGGTGGCCAACGCGCGCGTTTTGATATTCTCAAGCGTCACGCGAATACTACAAGTTTGTGGCATTTAAGATTAAAGTGACTTGCCTTCGTGTCCTGTAACCACTGCAGACTGAGATGTCAATATACTGGGCGCAGGATATTTCACAACCAAAGCCGATTGGAATAAATACCGAGTTCCTTGTACGAGGGCAGGAAGCTTTTATCGTAGTCGACCTTGATGTCAATGCACTGCCGCAAGAATGAACAATATATACAAGTTTTTTTTAGAATTAACCAGCGAGGAAGGAACGAACGTAGAGTAAACGATTAGCGCGGGAATCAAAATTTGGCGTAGGATACACTTAAAATGGATTCATAGCAAATGATTGCGTAAAGGTAGGTAAATATCGTTAAAAACATTGGGAAAACATTTCGCTAGTCGAAGAAGAAAAGAATGCGTCTGCCCAAGCTAGAACTTGAACTATTTAATTTTTTATTTTTTGCATACCGCGCATACCAATTTTTTATGTTTGTGCTTTGTGTGTTGGGGAGGAAAAGGAATTTCGAGTTCCGCAAAGCTAAAACGTAAATTTCAGCGACACGAACACCAAAATGAACGTGTAATTACAACTCTTTCTGCTATGGATATGATATTGTATTCGTGATGACGAATTTTATTTCCGCACTTTATTTATATTTTTTATTTATAACTACAACATATCGCCAGTTTCCTTAAAGGAAGGTGACGGGGCAAACAACAAATCCTCCAGTCCTGCGAGAAAACAATAAGAAATAAAACAAAACAATATCCACACTTAACCAATAAAAATAACTTAGCCTCCATCTGCCGGTAAAAGTAAAGCACATCATGATAACAAATCCTTAGTTCATCAGTAAAAAAAAATATAGTCAATTTAAAGCTTTCAACAGGAGCCTATATCAGTCAATGAATGCAATTACATCTGTGAACGTAACCCAAGTCATCCAGTGAATGAATTTTAAGTCAATATAAAGCTATCAACAGAAACCAACATCAGTAAATAAATGCAAGGTACATCTGTCATCGTAACAACCACACGTTATCCAGTATGACTAAATCAATTCAGTCCACATTTAAAGGGATATACCTCCCAGCGCCATTTTTCTCGATCCTCCACGTCAAAGGTCTCGATCCTTCCCAAAGGTCTATTTACTTACCGTTAGTCTTTCCCTTGTTAAAAATCCGTTTTAAAATGTGGCGTCTAGGAGATTTTCTGTTGAATAATTGTTAACTTTATTTACTGCGCGTCCCGCAGTATATGATGCATTGCGCTCTTACAATAATCATGACGTTTCATCTCTGTGTGTACATGGACTAATTTTCTAATAATTACCATGAGATCAAAAATCTAAAACTACAGCGGTAAAAATTAAAATTAGTTATTCCAATAGATCACTGAAGTAAAATTATAAGATACTAGCCTAGAAAATTATAAATTGTGATTTTAAAATACGAGAATCATTCCGGTGTGTGACGACACAATTAAAGCGTTCACGCTGGCTTGTCTATTAGGCGCAATGCCAACTGAGATAGTGGCTGCGCTTTTCGCTGCGAGGAACGAAGCTACTCTCTCAGTTGACCTTGGCTATGATAAATGCGCGGATGCGATCGACGCGTAGCTGTTATAAGGCAGGCGGAAGGTTATAATGCAGGCGGTATGTTGCATTAAAGCCACAACAATTTAGTAGATGATCATTGCATCAGTCATCGTAACAAAACCTCCAGTCATCCTTTATAAATAAATCGAGTCTGTTTAAAACTATCAACAGAGTTACCCATAACAACATGATTAGGCAAAGTATTCCAAAGTTTCAGTAAACGATGACCAAAAGAATTACGCACTGCATTATAATGCGGGTTGGTAATAGAAAGTTTATAATTTGAACCTCTGGTAACAAAAGGATTACTAAACGACCTAAAGAACACATTAACAATCTTACAATTGACACCTCTAATCTATATGTATAATTACACTAAATCCGCAAGGCAGCCAGCAGCAGCCAGAAGCAGCAGCAAGCAGGACATAAGAAGCAGTCATCTGCATCTGCATCGCAGCCAGCAGGACATACGATGCCATCTACCGACGGAACGGCACGGAACGCCCGGAACGCAACGGCCAGCAGCGCGAACATACGATGCCATCTACCGACCGAACGGCAAATTAAATGGGGGGGGGGAAGTGAGCGAGAACGACACGGAATGAGCGAGCGAAGCGAGCGACTCGGCTAGTGATTCTGTAAGTGAGTCCACCTCGATGTCTACGCCAAGTCAATGACGGAAGACAAAGCATCTTTGAGTCGTTCAAAGTAACTCAAATTCAAAAGGTATTCGATTTTTTTCGTGAATCTTCTCTACATTTTCAATTGCTCGTTTATCTTTAAGTTAAAGAGTTCCCAAAAAGGGACACCATACTCCAATGTGGGTCGAATTATTGACAAAAATATCTAAAGATAGGCTTTACGATCCCTAGTGCAATACATAAATCAGAGAGTTGACCCTACTAACAATAAGAGCCGTGTGTTGAGAGAAAGTAAATTTCTCATCAATCACAATACCCAGGTCACGAACAAAGTGAGCTTTAGAAATGGGATTATCATTGAGGTAATATGTGACCAAGGGGTTAGTATAACCAACATGCAAGGTAACCAATTTTGTAGCATTAATAGGGATGCTCCACATCGAGCTCCAAGCATTCACATTATCAATTGACAACTGCATATTTTGAGTGTCGGAGAAGCAAGATAGCACAGCTGCGGTCTTGGTATCGTTTACAAAAATCTTGTATAAAAATTGAGAAGAGGCAAGGGGCCAGAACTGAACCCTGTGGGAGCCCGCTAGTCATGGGACCCCAATCTTTCATTTGCCCTAGTTTTTCCAGCGTTTGTCACTGTTGCCAAAAATTATAACAGTTTAATGTAACATTTTGTGTGTCTATGTGAACTTTTTAATTATGATTTTTTTTATTTTGTATTGATTGCAGAAGGTGGTCGTCTGGAGCACGAGCTTGACTATATTAGGAAATCGTTAGGCGATGGCTCTGGTAGCACCCACCAAATTATAATCCAGACGCCAAAACAAGAAGGCGCTAATATACTTCACGTCGATTCCATGTTGGCTCATTTAGACGCCATCATGGCTGCGACTAGGGTTCACATCGAACTCTTCGACGGGTAAGTCCACTTTGAGTTTATTTAACTGTTAAAAAATGACGGAAATTTAAACGTACGTAAATGACCGTCCACTAGGTTTTACCGGGAGCTTATGCATGGGAGTAGCCATGTTGTAACCATAGAGTTAGATATATTATATTGTTACACCAGAGAGGGAACATTCGCTTCAAATCCTGTCCGTGCGTAATCACCGCCGCCAGGAGCCAGGTTGGCACCACCGTCGATTTGAGAAAGATTTCGGGAGTAGAGGTGTGGCCCACCAACAGTCAAATGAAATGCAACTTACGCCGCCACCAGCAGATTGGGACCCTGTCGTCGCTTTTACGTGTTAGTTAGTGTCAAAGGTGAGTTACTAAAAGATGAAGTACAAATTAATTTATGCTTACGAAATAACTGAACTACTTGGAACTTGAAACAAAATTTGGCAAATTGAAATATTATGGTTCATTGTGGTGTGCTTTATTGCTCTACATGCTAAAAATGAAATAAAATCAAGTTGGATTATTTCATTTTACAACAGCAAATACGAAATGCGAAGTCGAACAGTAGTGCAAAGGGAGGGGACGGGATGATAGGGGGCAGCTCCCTCCCCCACAAGCCAAAAAAAAAAAACTAATAAACGAGCCGAGTGGGAATAAACATCGCGGAGAATGGTTATTTGCTATTTTCTTCAAAATTTTGATGAGGCCATATATAACATATGGCACCGGTCATTAGTTATGGCCTGTAGGGGTCATAAGGTTTTGAACCCTGTCGAGGTGGGGGGGGGGGGGGGGTAAAATATTTTTAACGCCCCAAAACACGGGGGGGGGGGGCGTCAAAAACCCACTGACCAGCTGGAAGAAAAAGTCATTTTTGGATCTCAAAAATGGCACTTTATTTCAGCAGTCAAAATTGGTAAAACCGCTTCACCTCCACCATCATGTTAGTGTTTACAAGCTTTTGAAGGTATTATTATCATTACTGCACGTATAGTTTCAACAAAGAACTTCGTAGAAAAGCCTTGACACCTGGCTTTTTCTGACTTTCAGGTGCTGGCTATGTTACGGATGTGGGCCCCCAAGCAAACACTCGACAAGAGATGGGTGTTTAACCCAACATGTCTTTTCGTAAAAAGGAGACACGTTTCCTTACAACTAACGATAACTGGAGGAGTGGAGAGCAATCTACTTATTTGGATACAGCACTAATCATCTGCAGGCAGTCGCAATCGGTATACGAAAAGTGGTGGTGGGGTTTACATTATTTTTGGACCTTGATTTGGGGGGGGGGGGGGGGGAATTTGTTCAGGGTTTTGAAAAGTTGGGGTCCTAAAAAATTGGGGCGCCACATTATCTTCCCCCCCCCCCCCCCCCCTTCCGGTTATAACTAATGAGCGGCCCCTGAAGCGAGAATAAATAAACATTAAAAGTAAGGTGGTTACACTTTTTCTAGCAGGGGGTGCAAAGCGAGGCGTAAAATTTGAGCCCCCCCCCCAAAAAAAAAATTGTTTACGTTACTGATAGCAAGGGTAATATGGTAATATGGTAATATGGATAATATGGATGCTGATAGTGAAGTTATTCTTCGCTTTAGGTTATAACAAGCAATTAAATTCGTCTTCTGTGTCGTCTGCTTCCGTCTTTATGCTTGTTGCATCGTCTGCTTTTATTTTTCTAACAGCTCAAGAAGTGTATTTCGACGAATTATTAGGAAATGTATTTCGGCCGTTTCAAATTTTACCAAGCTAAAAATGTCAGGTTGCAATACCGCGACTTAGTTTAATCAAGTCGTGGTTTGCTTACCCGTTATATTGAAACTAACGCACGCAATACAACGAAATCGATACACGCCTTTTTCTCAATGGGGTCACCATCTTGGAAATCCGACGCGGACAAGTAAAGCTGAAAGAGCCTTCCCCCTGGTTGTAACTATTGCTTCATATTGCATCTCTCGTCACAAGGTCGTCTGGGAGAGGAGCAGGCCAACTGAGATAAAAGCATACGTAAAAGTAATCACGCAGAAATGTCAACTCAAGCAGTTCAACCAACTCTCACTTATCAACTTGACTTACTGTGACGTACGCAACACCAAAAAATTTCCAGTCTTTCTTCAAACCAGCGAATTTTCGAAAACTGCTATAAAACTGCTATAAAACTACTATAAAAACTACTATAAAATAAATAAATAATAACTACTATAAAACTGCTATACATGCCCATGCCCTACATAATAATGTTAAACCAGGAGGCCCCTTAGGGCTCGACGAGTGTCCATGATAATATTACTGCATGTTCCATCTCCTGTTCTCTGGTCGTGACTTCATGCGGTGAAATGGGTGCCTGACTTCCCCTACTTTATAGGTTCAAAGGGTTTCAAAGGGTTTAAACGAGCGTTAACCACTCCTGGTCATCTGCCCGAAGCCCTAAGGCCCTATGTCTGCAACATCCAGATTCCCAGGCGGTCACCCACCCAAGTACTGTATAGGTCGGGTGATCTAAACAATGTGATACCGAGACGGACCCTGCTAGAAGCTTAGAAGCTGTTCAGTCTTTCTCAGTGGTGAACTAAAGTGTGGTTATTGTGACCTAAGGGCCACAAACACTTTATGAGAGATTTAGACAGGACGACTTTTTCCAGAAAAGACGCTCTAAAATGAGTTCAACGGCAAATGTTGAGACATTTTGGCACCGAGTAATTTTAACCTAATTTGAGCATGTTGAATCCGAATCTGCCAGATGCCAAGTCGAATTTCTCCTCCTAAGCCCGGAATTCAAGATGGCGACCATAAAACGGTTTTCTAGTTGCCTTGAAATATCATTGACATTTTTTATTTGCATGCGCCTTCTCAAATGTTGTTCAATATAGAGAATGTAAAATTGAGGCTGCCCTTCCGAGTCGCTAGAGAATGTAAAATTGAGGCTGCCCTTCCGAGTCGCTACCCACTGCGCAGCTCTACTGCGCAGCCTCGCTGATATAAAACTCGAGCGGAGACGAGGATGCCACCATTTCTTCTCTACGTGCCGTGCTGTTCACTACGATTCTGGCTATGCCACTGGCGAAAGGAACGCTTAGGGACGGTTCCGCCGTTCCGGCTCTCCGTTCCTCCTCACCCGCCTCCGCGGATTCATCCGCTGCAGTCGAAGTTTTGGAATTCACGGCAGAAAGCGAATCTTTGGATCCGCTCCTTCCGCCTGCCAACCTGTTCCTTTCTGAGGTCTCCATTCCTCTCGACGCAACTGAGACCTCTCCGGTTCCTTGCGGACAAGTGATCCGCTACCCGGACGTCCGTTCCATACAAAACGAACTTACTCAAGTAAGGAACGCTGCGCTCGTTTGAAGCTTCAGCGAAAGGCTCGCAAGATAGCAGCCAAGTTGGCATCTGCTTCTGCTCCGACAGCCACACCACTGGGCCTGTCATCATGTTCTTCCCGGCGCAGTATTCACTCCGCCGTTCCCGTTTCCTCCGGTCCCCTGACCGGTTCCCAAGTGAATGAACTTAGGACACATCCCTCCGGAACTTCAAACGGAAGGCTCCCACCTCCGACTACACTTCGGCTTGGTTAGCCTTCACTCAAAAGCAGCTGCGTTCCGTGGACGCCGTTCCCGGACCATCGCATCTTATTCAAGACGTTCCTCCTCCGCAAGAAGAAGACGAGGACCCGTATTACTCACCTAATCCCTCTTTCTCAGAGCGCCACGATCCATCTTTCCCTGATGATCCAGATCCAACTGACATTCCACTTCCTGATCTACTAAAGACAGTGGAAAAAATTGTTCCTGACTGCTTCCTCTACAAGCCAACTCAGTCCGCTGAACCGACAAGCAGAAACCGTGGCCTGGTGAAAGGATTTGGTTTTGGCCTGCGAGATCAACTTCCGTACCAGCAATCATTACTGGGACAATCAACCACTCTGCTGACAACCCTCTTACGGAATGGTGGTGTCCTCTTGGGTAACGGTTTCCCTCTTGAACTTGATAAGAACCGCCACCGCCACGACACGGACGGGAAAACTATTTTTTTTATCCTATTGGTGAAGGAACGACAAATCCGCGCAATTTCGACACGTATCCACAGTCTGAGTTCCTCACTGCGGACACCAAACTCGACTTCGGTTCCGCCTTGTTCCTGCCACGTCGTGCTGCCGTTCCCATCTACGTGTTACGAGACAACGATCGTATTCTGCGCCTGGGTTTGCGTGCGGCATCCCAAGCCGACGTTTTAAGCACTGCCGCAAATGCGCTATATGAGCGTCTTCACGCTGATCCGCCTCCTCCGGACACGCGACAGCTGGCGTTCCTCATTCATCAAGTCTTCCGCAAGAGTTGTTTCACAACATATCATGCAATGAATTGGTTCACTAGGGCTTTGTTCACTTCCACTCTTCTCTTGCGTGAAATTGCACTTAGCACAACCACGAATCTTCACGATTTCCCCCGTCATCTCTTTCGGAATCAGCCGATCCATGAATCGGAATCGCTCTTCCGTGGCTTGATCCCTAAGGTCGCCCCTCATCTTGATGTCTCTGGAAGCCCCGACCCATCAAGAATCGACTACTCAAATGGCAGCGTTCCTCTACAGCCACACGTTCCGACGCACCTGCCGAAAGCTGGACGGCACACAAGACAACGGAACCGGTTCCACCGAATCCACCACGTTCCTCATCGCTCTTTCCCGCCCGCTCCCAAGGACGAGGACGGGGTCGGTCCTTGGGACAAGCTGCGTATCCAGAGAATCGTCAACGTTTCTCTTTCCGGTCCCGTACCCGCCATCGGGACTCATACTGACATTCCTCCGCCCCCACAAGTTGTGAGGGGGGGGGGGGACGACTGCGTTTCTTCCTAACAGCTTGGCAAACGATTACCAACGATTCCACGAATCTTTCCATCATCACTCAGGGTTTCAAGCTGAGGTTCCTGGTTCCCCCGCCTCTTCGTTACCCACATTGGTATTGGAACACCCGGCCCACCTGCTTTACAAGAGGAGATAAGTGCTCTCCTCAACAAGGATGCAGTTCGTGTTCTTCATCCGCCGTTCTCCCCAGGATTCTACAGCAGCATCTTCCTCCGACCAAAAAAGTCGGGTGGCTCTCGCCTCATTTTCAACTTGAAACTCCTGAACGAATTCATCCTCAATCCTCATTTCAAAATGGAAACTGTCACCACCATCCGGGACTCGTTACATCAGGGGATTGAACGGTCTCGCTCGACCTAGCGGACGCATACCTACACGTTCCGCTTCATGCCTCTGTCCGCCACCTCTTTCGATTTATTCACGACGGAAGGGTGTACGGGTTCTGCAGCCTACCATTCGGCCTGAAAACGGCTCCTCGTGTTTTCACTATGGTACTACGCCCAGTCCTTGCTCACTTGAACCAACAAGCCTCCTGCCTCACTCCAACGCAACAACGGTTACAAAAAACCTACTATCCGTCGTGTCTCTTTTTCATTTACTGGGCCTGGGGATCAACCTACCCAAATACCGACTACCCAGTCCTTTGTCTTCCTCGGCGTCCTTTTTAGCATGACTCACGCTACGGTCATGCCCTCCCCGGAACGCATCCTCCGGCATGTAACCTCTGTGCGCACGTTCCTCCATCTACCACACCATACCTTCGGAGAACTTGCCTCCATTATAGGGACAATCGATTCGTTCGCAGACCTGGTTCCCTACGGTTGTTGGATGGCTCGCCCCTTGCATCATTACCGGGCAGACCAATGGGGCGACCCCCGCCTAGCGCCCTTCCAACCGCCGCAACAACTCCTCATCCTTCCCGCTGCAAACCGTACAATGGTGGACAGATGTATTGAACCGCACGGTCTCGGTTCCCCTTCACGAACCGGTTCCTCATCTATGCCTGTTTACAGATGCCTCCCTCACGGGTTGGGGGGCACACATCGACAATCTTACTGTGTCGAACCCATGGCCATCTCCACCCCCAGGAACACATCAATCACCTCGAACTTCGAGTGGTCCTGCTCAGCCTTCAGCATTTCCAGAATCATGTCACTGGCCGTGTGGTTCAGGTACACATCGACAACACAACTGCTGTTGCGTACCTCAAAAAGGGGAGGGGGGGGGGGGGAGAACACGTTCCCTGTCCCTTCACCAGATAACTTCCGACATCTTCCAATTGTGCATCCGCCTCAAAGTGGAAGTTCTCCCTCTTCACATTTCCGGTTCCCGGAACGTAATCGCGGATTCCCTGTCACGACGGAACCAACCAATCAGCGAATGGACCCTGGATCGTCTGCTCAGCCCTGTTCACATTGTGGGGCCGATCGATGGTCGACCTCTTTGCTACTCGGTTCAATGCCAGACTTCCCCTATTCGTCAGTCCGTTTCCCGACTCACGGGCCTGGGCAGTGGATGCTCTGACACTGGATTGAAACATACTCCACGCCTACGCCTTCCCTCCGCCTCGCCTACTTCCTATTGTACTACGCAAAATCGTGTAATGTTACAGTCGGTCCTTCTCATAGCCCCGGATTGGCCAGCAGCAGCTTGGTTCCCGGCGTTACTGGACCTCCTCATCGACGACCCCAGGATCCTGCCGTCCCATTCGAATCTGCTCACCCAGTCCAACGGCATGATCCGCCACCCGAACGTCCAGGCTCTACGCGTTCACGGGTGGCTACTATCGTCCGATTACTCCAAACGTCTGGCATTTTTGAGGACGAAGCCGTCCGCATCGCCTCTCGGGCCGTCTGTTCCTCTACGAATAAAATCTACGACAGTCACTGGAAGCGGTGGTTTCATTGGTGTCTTACAGAACAAGTCGATCCGGTCCGTCCCCCTATGAAAGATCTCCTCCGTTTCCTGACGTCTCTCTATAACAGCGGCTTGCAGCGTTCCGCCTTGAATGCGGTATTCAAAGATGCGGGTGGTGGAGATCTACTCAACTACTATCGCATCTCCTCCCTCATCCATTCCTTCCGTCTTGACAGACCACGGATCAAGCGCCAGTTCCCGGACTGGGACCTGTCCATCGTCCTCAATGCACTCCTGTCTGCCTCTTATGAACCTCTCGGTTCCGCTCGTCTTAGCCACCTGACAAGAAAGACCGTGTTCCTCATAGCCCTTGCTGCCTGTCTTCGATGCAGCGAGTTACAAGCACTTTCTGCCAAGGAATCGAACTGCTTCTTCCTTCCAAACTACGAAGGTGTCACGCTTACTTAGTAAGCATCGTTCCGTGCGAAGACCCAAAAGCCAGAGGAACGCACTCATCCTTTTATAATCCCTTCCCTCTCCAAAATCGGAGAGGATGATGAACGCTTCCTGTACCCTATACGAGCTCTTCGCTTCTATCTTAAAGCATCAAAACCCATCAGGAGAGGACGCTCCCAGCTGTTTCTCCCATTCAGTCTTCGAACTGGAGTCACATCCTCTCTAATGATTGCCACATGACTAAAGACAGTGATCGTCCAGGCCTACGAGGTACTTGACATCACTTGCGCAGACGAAGGTATTCGCGTAATGGCTCACGAGCTCCGTGCTATTTCCACATCTTGGGCCTTTCGTAGCAACATTCCGGTTTTGGACATAATGGAAGCCGCCTCTTGGCGGCGCGCCTCTGTATTCACATCTCACTACCTTCGTGACATGTCCCACCATGCCGAGGGACTGTATCGGATCGGCCCATGTGTAGTGGCTCGACGTATCCTGTAGCCCCCGTTACACTCTCCTGTTTTGTGTGTGGGGAACCGGTCACTACCCAAGGGGGCTTGTGTCATTGGCACCCTCCGCCTTGACAAAGTCAGTGGATTGCAAATAAAAAAAAGTAATGGATATTTTCAAGGCTACTAGAAACTCCAAAATACCAGTGTAACCTAGTTGATTTTGGTTTCTATTGCCCTCTGAAATATACATTACCTTTTTACGTCCCACCCTCCTCCCCTCTTGTCGCCATTGGGTCACTGCAGAGGATCGAAAAGGTGGCCTCCGCTCCGCTCGAGTTTTATATCAGCGAGGCTGCGCAGGTGAGCTGCGCAGTGGGTAGCGACTCGGACGGGCAGCCTCAATTTTAAATTCTCTATATTGAACAGCATCCGAAAAGGAGAATGCAAATAAAAAAGGTAATGTATATTTTCAGAAGGCCATAGAAACCAAAATCAACCAGGTTACACTGTATTTTGGAGTTTTTGCTTCTAGCGCCTAAACCGTTCATCCGATCGAAAAAAAAAACGGTAATAAATTATGTTTAGAATAAAATTTCCTTCAGTAAAGGTTCTATTCATATTTTTCGTAAAATTAACCCTTCTGGCCGAAATTCGTCACTTAAGTTCTATTAGGCCGTTTATGCATGCTATAGATACCACAGCGCATATGTGTATTATAATTCCTGACTTTACACAACTGGAATGTTAGTTCTAATTAAGATCCACTACCATAATTAGGGTTAAATAAAAGGTGAAGATGTATATTTTCCAAGAAGGGTAATTAAAACGATTTATTTCAATTAGAAGCTCAGCTACGGCAGTTTATCTACGCTGTAGCGCTTTGAATTGTGCATCATTTTACAGCAAGTTCTATCTTTAAACTGCTGCAGTAGCGGTTCTAATTCAGATAAATGGATGTGATTAAGCTTAGGTGAAAGATGAAGATATGTATTTTCGAATAAGGGTAATTAAAACGATTTATTTTAATTAGGAGCTGAGCTATGGCAGTGTCGTTCTAAATTAGATAAATGGATGTAATTTGGCTTAAATGAAAGATGAAGATGTATATTTTCCTACAAGCGTAATTATAACGATTTATTTTAATTAGGAGCAAAGCTATGACAGTTTATCTACGTTGTAGCACTTTGATTTTTGGGTTGTCTTACAACAAGTTCCTCCTTTTAAACTGTTGCAGTAGCCTTCTGATTCATACATTATGGATGTGATTAGGTTTAGATGAAAGTTGAAGATATATATTTTCCGACAAGGGTAATTAAAACGATTTATTTTAAGCAGAAGCTTAGTTATGGCAGTTTATCTACGTTGTAGCACCTGGAGTTTTGCGTCATTTTACAGCAAGTACTATCTTTAAACTGCTGTGATATCAGTTCTAATTCAGATAAATGGATGTGATTAGACTTAGATGAAAGAAGAAGATATGTATTTTCCAACAAGGGTAATTAAAACGTTTTAACTGAGTTAGAACAACTGCTGTAGCAGTTTAAAGATGGAACTTGTGATAAACTGACGCAAAAAACATATCTCTATAATGAGGAAAAATTGTCATAGCTTAGCTCCTAATTAAAAGAAATAGTTTTAATTACCCTTGTTGGAAAATATACATCTTCATCTTTCATTTAAGCTTAATTACATCTATTTATCTAATTTAGAACGACTATTACACCAGTTTGAAGATGGAACTTATCTTAAAATGATACAAAAATCAAAGTGTTACATCATAGATAAACGGCCGTAGCTTAACTTCTAATTAAAATAAATCGTCTTAAATACCCTTGTTGGAAAATATACATCTTCATCTTTCACTTAAGCCTAATTACATCCATTTATTTTATTTAAAACGACTACTACACCAGTTTAAAGATGGAACTTATCGTAAAACTATTCAATAATCAAATCGCTACATCGTAGATAAACGACAGTAGCTTAGCTCCTAATTAAAATAAATCGTTTTAGTTACCGTTGTTTGAAAATATACATCTTCATCTTTCATTTAAGCCTAATTACATCCATTTATCTAATTTATAACGACTACTGAACCACTTTGAAGGTGGAACTTATCGTAAAACGACCCAAAAATCAAAGGGCTACAATGTAGATAAACTGCTGTAGCTTAGCTTCTAATTAAAATACATCATTTTAATTACCATTTTTGGAAAATATACATCTTCAACTTTCATTTAATCCTAATTACATCCATTTATCTAATTTAGAACTACTACTACACTAGTTTAAAGATGGAAGTTATCGTAAAACGATATAAAAATCAAAGCGCTACATCGTAGATAAAATGGCGTAGCTTAGCTTCTAATTAAAATACATCGTTTTAATTACCCTTGTTGGAAAATATACATCTTCATATTTCATTTAAGCCTAATTACATCCATTTCTCTAATTTAGAACGACTACTACACTAGTTGAAAGATGGAACTTAATCGTAAACGATACAAAAATCAAAGTGCTACATCATAGATAAACTGCAGTAGCTTAGCTTCTAATTAAAATAAATCGTTTTAATTACCCTTGCTGCAAAATATACATCTTCACCTTTTATTTTAGCCCAATTATGTTAGTGGATCTTAATCAGAACTAACATTGCAGCTGTTTAAAGTCAGTAATTATAATACACATGTTCGCTGTTGTATCTATAGTATACATAAATGGCATAATAGAACTTAAATGACGAATTTCGCCCAGAAGAATTAATTTTACGAAAAATATGCATAGAACTTTTTCTGAAGGAAATGTTATTCAGAACACAATTGGTAACCGGTTTGTTCGATCGGATGAGCGGTTTAGGCGCTAGAAGAAAAAATATGTTTTTTTGGTCGCCATTTTTGGACGCCATCTTGAATTCCGGGCTTGGGAGGAGAACTTCGACTTGACACCAGGCAGATTCGGATTCAGCATGCCAAAATTAAGGTAAAACCGCCCGGTGCCCAAATGTCTCAACATTTGCCGTTAAAAGTTATTTTTTGTTTTTTTCTTCCAGTTAAGTACTGTATCTTGTATTCTCACAGGCCAGTCATAAATGCAGCCTCTTTTCTTCGTTAACCGGAAATTAAAAAAAAAATTAGCAAATTCTTTCTTATTGCTTCGGAGGTTTGTCACGCTCCCAGCCGAAGCTATGGTGCCAAAAGGCGAGTGGGACAATTTTGACAGGTGACTGCAGTCGGAAATTCCTAGGATCTTTCATGCGGCATAATCAACATGACCATGAGGCATCACAGAGCTCTTCTCTTCCCAAAAATGACAGGGGTGATGGACAGGCCTGAACCTTTTGCACGTGAGACTTTATACTTTAATATATAACTTCAAAGTTCCAAAAACGGCATTACATGATGGCGGTTGTAGGAAAAACAAATTAATAGAACCTATAAAATACATCTAGTCAAAAGATAATAAAGAAAACGTAGTATAATACTAATCAATAACAAAGGGACAGCCTCAAAATGGATTAATCATTATATAAATATAAAAACCCAGTTTCATTTACATTTTACCAAAATATCAATTTTGTCATTTATAGTTAATTAATACACTAAAAGTAAAATTTGTAGCAAACATGAGCCAGCAGTTTTATATACAATACAAATACACCATTTTTACGTATCCAACGAAATTTCATGCCATTTGTGCACTAGTAATTTTAAGGGAAACAGAAACAATCAGGGTGTCCTAGTCGAGCTAGTGTGTAAAAATATGGGGTTGGTGATTAGAAACATGGCTATCGAATCGGTTCTAGAAGGAGTTTGTGGAGGGGGCCAAAACCAGCTAGGCGGGGAGGGCGTTCCGTATTGGTAAAAGACGAGAAAAAATGTGTACCGCGCCCACTCGTGTGTATGGAAAGAAACTCAAGTATAGGGAATGCCCACGCGTGGCAGAGTATGATTGCATTTTAAGGTGTTTCTAACTCTTGGTACCCGTTATTAAATGTAACGATTTTTTAAAGATTAATTAGGCTTCCTCGATTAAAACGCCACCACAGGGAAAGAATGTTTAATTTTTTAATACGTTGTTCGTATGCCCAAATTAGATAGCCCAAAAACCTTTTTAGTGACACGCCTCTGAACCTTTTCAAGTGCAGATAGATCTTTTTTGAAATACGGGCGCCAAAAATCAACCCCATATTCAAGTCTTGGTCGAATTATTGATATGTAGAGTTTCGGTAAACCTGGGAGTGCCTAGACGTGAGAATGCGGTTAATAAGAAAGGCATTTGCCTTGGCAATAATGTGCGTTACATGAGCAGCAGGTTGGAGATAATGTCCATAATAATCTCTTGATCAGTGGTTTGTGTAACAGTTTTTAAGTTTGAAGGGCCCCAGTCATATTGATAGTGGGGGTTGCGACAACCAAAATGCATAACAGATTTGTCTGGGTGGATAGAAAATTCCCATGTACAGCTCCAATTATATAATAAGTCCACACTATGACATTTGGAGTGAGAGTCCGGCTTATCCAGGCCCAACCGTAATTTAGTATCATCCGCAAATTTATTTAGTGCATGTTTAATATTGTTGCCAAAATCATCGATGTATAACAGCAAGAATTTATAGGGTTTGTAAATTCTTGATAATAGGAAAAGAAGTGGCCTGAGGAGGGAACCTTAAACGATCGCACTGGAGACTTGAGCGGTGCCGGAGTGCATACCACCAACAACTGCGGTTTGGGTATGGTTTGTTAGCCATAACGATCCAGTTGGAAATTGGGCCAAGGATACCGTAAGCTTAAAGTTTACGTATTAATAAATCGTGGGGGACGCGGTCGAAAGCCTTCACAATGTCCAAATAGAGTACATCAACTGGAATTTTTTATCAAGACAGTACCAAATGTGAGCATAAAAGGAGACAGTGGTGTCTCGTGCCAGGAAGTCTTGCGCCCATTCTTTCTTAATACTGTGTAACATGCTATATGCAACGATATCCAATTTCTTTTTCATTTAGAAGGTTTAAAACACCAATCTTTGTGTCGCGTAAAATGTTCTCCACCCCCCTTTTTTTTAATTTCAAACAAACCTTCCTTCCGTAATTCCGTAATTTTTCCCGACCTATCCCGAAGCAACTACCAATAACCACTACACCCTACCATAGAGTATTGGAGGAGGGGCAGATTAGAGCAGGGGAGGGCTTCATTCATTCATCATTTCTATGAATAGTAATAATAATAACAGTGCTCGAGCCGATACGCATCACTTGTCTAATGATCATTCTTCAACGTAACATAGCCCTAGGTGAACCCCCACCCCCTTCCCCACCTAATACCTGGCCAGCTCCACCCCTCCCCTCTCATGTAGTACTTGGTTTTACCATGTAATTAAATATCTGAACTACCCATATCCTCTGAAACGACTGCAGCAAGATTGACGATTTTCCCGAACCCTACCCTGAATACAAACGGAACGGTCTTAAGTACAGACTGTAGAATCTCGATATAATGAAACTATTATAGCTGTCTTCTTCTTCTTCTTACATTATAAACCAAAGTCTCATAGTAGAAATGAAGCAACCGCAACGATGACCCCCGGAAGGGGAACAATGAAAACTTGCGATTGTGTCAATTCTTTGGCTTGAAGTTGAAACTGGGACGTTGTTGCCCTGAAAAGAAGTTGAAATTGGCACATTGTTGCCTCGACTAACAATTTGCTCTAACAATTATCCTTCTAACCAAACCCGTGGTAATCTCAAGGGCAAGTATTACATGACGTCATGCACACTTCTTTCACACGGTACGCATCGCTTAAGCCACAGCGAAAGACGGGGGAGGGGGGGAAGTGAGCTGTTACCATTAAGCATACGATTACGAATCCTAAAAGAGAATTTCTGGGGTGTTTGCTATTAATTCAAATAACCATCCACATTCAACTACGTATAGCAAAGAGGAGAAAGGGAAGGAAACCAAGAGGAGAGGGAGAGGACGGGATAAAAGGAGGAGGGGAGAGGGAGGGAGAGGATTGGCGGAAAGGGGGAGTCTTTCACAATCAAAAATCGACTGTTGCAGTGAACGATCAGACAGCACCGAGCAGATACTGGGAAACCACGGGTCAAACAAATTCCCGTGCGAAGCCGGGTACGATGCTAGTACATAATAAACCAAAGTCTCATAGCAGAAATGAAGCAACCGCAAGGACGACCGCCGAAGGGGAACAACGAAAACGTGCGAGTGTGTCAATTCTTGTGCTTGAAGGTGAAACTGGGACGTTGTTGCCCTGAAAAGAAGTTGAAATAGGCACATTGTTACCTCGACTAACAATTTGCTCTGCGCGGTCATCGCAAAGGCATGTCTTAAATGACGTCATGTACGAAGCATTTATTTTTCGCACGCTACTGGGAGTGGGGAGGGTGCTGAACGGAGAATGCCCGTTGGTGGGGCAGTGCTTATGTTAGAGCCACCATTTGAT
>JAHWFP010036945.1:0-15070 GCA_023313725.1 Lithobius niger
CAAATCCTTTTAATCTTCAGTCTATGTCTTGCAGCTGGCGTTTGCTAAATGGCATTGTTGCATAATAACAATGTTTAAAACAATGTAAAACAATCAATCTGGTCGTTTAGAGCTCCGTAACCCCTGAACCACTTGACCAATCAGAAAAGGCCTTATGGAAAGGGCACATCTACGGAGCAATACCTGTAAAATGAGCTAACAATCAGCTTTACAGGACAAATAGTTTGACCTGTAGAGAGGACAGACGAAAGGTACATCCCCAGAACAAGACCAAGAACAAGAAGTTGTCTATTTGGCCCCACTCTGTATCTCGGGTTTGGCTGGACTGAATTTCACAATTTTTGGACTGTAGACAGGCCTTGACTAGTCAAGGCTAGATTCCAAATTTGGTTTAAAAATGTTTAATTTTGACGGAGTTATAAGCTCTCAAAGTTGAAAGTTTAACACAGAGATCCTAGGTCGACCCTTACTAACACTGGCTAGTGTTAATATACAAGAACAAAAATTTTCGTATCACTACAACAAAGTCTACGTCCTGCATGACATTTTTCATTTTGCTGCTGACAGCAAGGAAGTGTACGCATCGAGAATCTGTTGCAATGATATGAAAATTTCACGTTTTTATAATAACATGGTGGCGTTCAAAACCTCATGATAAAATTCCCTGATTTTTCCAGGTTTTGCAATGCAATACTGACATATTTCCCTGATGTTTTTTTTTTTTTTCGGTCGAAAGATGATGCAGTACAGTATAGCGTCAAGGGCTGGATTACGGGCGAAATTATTATTTATGAAAGAATTGCAAGTAGAGTTATGGCTATGATGTTTATTGTTCAGGATTTTGATGGTTAAGAGACTCGCCTGCCACTACCTAATCTGCTACAAAGCAACTAATGAGATGGGGATGAATACAAGTGATGTTTTGGGGGCATGCTGACTGAAATTGGGACTAGTGGAGGAAAAGGGGAGAAAGAATTTCTAATTATTAATTTCAAAAGTAACTTACTAGTTTGACAGCTGGGAATGGAATGACAGTTTTGGAGTGGGGATGCCAAGGCATTGTTAAAGAGAGTGCTATGCCATACATTGTTGTAGGCATGGTGAGCTCATGGTTACAATAAAGGAATTTTACAATACAATTGTTGCTGAATAATACAATATATAATCTTGTTCTTTGGAGGGAAGACAAACTGAGAAACAGATCCGGATAGCAAGGCTCTTTGGGAAGTAATGTATGGTCGTCCCGAGTTAACTGACGAGAGACTTAGCGTATCTCAGATCTACCCCTACAACAGGTCTAAAAAAATGGCTTTCCAAATTTCACTCAAATCGTAATAACTACATCGCATCGCTTTGCTGAATCAAAAATTGAACTGCCGTAACTTGTAAATATTATGAATGTCATAATCTGACCAAAACTGGAAACGCCAGTAACACGTAACAACCCGTATTGTTTAGGCCTAGTTATCAGAAATGAAACAAAAAGAACGTGCTAGTTTTAGCTGAAATAAAGCGAAGGTTTTAGAAGTAAAATATGAAATACGAATTACCTAATCTTTATAGAGGAAAAGACTACCAAAAATGTTGAAATTCCCTGAATTTTAGTATATAATAATAATAATAATCATTTTGTTGCCAGGGGATCACTGACTGCCACCCTTAATAGGGGTTGCATTTAAGATATATGTAAATAAAACTAAAAAAAAAAAAAAACCTTGAAAGATAGGGAATGTGAAGGGGGAAAGTAAAAACTAATACAAGATAAAATTTAAAAAGCTTACGTACAGGAAAAAATTAATTTTTAAAAATTGCATGACCAATGGAAAGGTGGGATCAAATTAGGAAAGGTGGGTTAGGATCTCAATTGCCTTACCACCAAGGTTAGACCTGCCAGGGACACAAAGGTCCCGATGGTATCGTATGTTTATCAATTTCCCTGATTTTTCCCCGACTTGATAAATTTTCCCGGTTTTCAAGGTAGAACGCCACCCTGAATAAATACCCGACAGGAGAAATTTGCCAGTTGTCCGCCTGGATTAATTTTGTGTGTTCTCGCATTGTACATCTTATTTGTTAAGTCTCTCAAAGTGGTAATAGCCAAAAGCGAAATTACACACTTACTTATACACAAAGTATTCCCGACTTACCTTAATATAATTTAAACGAGTTGATTGCGTGCACTATTAATCACTTTTAAGCACTTTTTAATCATAACTACTAAATATTCCTGGACTTCAAGGAAACCGAGCGTACCGAATGAGTTTCTCAAAATAACAAATCCAGCTTGGTGGATGGTAATTGGTAACGCAATGTAAACGCTGCTGCTGTTCGTTGCCCAACTGATGGAAAGCTGGGCGGGAATCACGCATTAGCAACGCTGCTACAGTTCAACAAAAGTAACTTTTAAGTATCCCTTTAAGGTGTTGGCCCTCGGTGTAATAACGCAATCATATCAAAAACCAAAACTGGTAAAAGGGGCCGCCAAGTTCCGAATGGTTCGGCCCTTCAAAGGAGAGATATCAGCACACCAAAACATTCGCCAAGTTAATCGCACGGATTTAGAATTCGAAGGTTAAATGAAAACTAGAACATTGCTACTTTCGGTAGCAATGATCAAGTTTTCATTTAACGTCCAAAGTATTATTCGGTGCGATTAAGTTGGCGAATGTTTTGGTGTGTTGATATCACTCCTTTGAAGAGCCGAACCATTCGGAACTTGCCGGCCCCTTTTACCAGTTTTCGTTTTTGATATGATATCACTGCTTTTTTTTAATTGTGTATTGACTTAACTCCACTACCGTGCTGATGAGTAATAAAGAGCCACGTCAACAAGAAATTGGTTTTCAACAATTTGCTACTACCTTTTGCCTATAGGCCGAACCATTCTCAACTTAGTCACCTCTTTATTGGCTTTTGGTTTGGTTTTAATTTTGCTGTAATTTGTTGTATTTAGTTAGTTTTGGTGTGTTGATATCACTCCTTTGAAGGGCCGAACCACTCAACTTGGTGGCCTCCTTACCAGTTTTTGGCTTTGTTTATTTTGCTTTGTTTTTACACTTCATTTATTTTTCATGAATTGTACGTGAATACAATTTCTTTGCAACGTTGATTTATTGTGATACACTAGTGTGTGCCTAGGCACGCGCGTCAGTATACACGTTGTCATTGTCCGAACTTTGGCTGTCCAATGAGAGACGATGCCGACAATACTAACAATGGTTATAACAATATTTTCGTACTACCGCGCCCACCCACGCCATCCCTGTTACACCCCCAGGCTCCAAACAATAAAAGGTACGCAGTTCGTATTGTAGTGCATCCATTCGTCTAATTTCATAGCTGGTAGCCTTCTCGTTATGTCGGAATCGATGAATAATCACCCTATGGGATTTAACATGGGGATGAGCGGACTAGTTAGCTAGCTACTAGCTAGGTAGTAACATATATTCAATGTTATTGAGGGTCAGATTTTGCATTGAAAGCAGTATAGCTGGCATTCAAACACGAGTTAATTTTTGTCAGGTGGGTCATTGCTCTCGATTTCAACACAATTTAAGCTTTTGTACCGCATTATTATTTTTTCCCAAGTACCTGAAATGTGCCCAACTATGCTTCAAGATATAAGACAATGACGCAATAGCGTCGCGCTACAATGGTTTACAACCTCGACAATTGAATTGATGTGATGTTTGTTGTAATGTTTGTTGCCTAACTTGGCGCGGCACACTAGCGTGTGTCTAAATAGCACATACAAAGGCCTAATTGGATCTCTCAAAGTGAAGCAAAACTTAATGCTCCGTTTAGACGACTCAAATTCTTCTGTTTATTAAACGTTTGAACACGACAGTTTTGTCGTACGGGGCCGTATAAATGAAAGTGCGTGAGCATTAGCAATGTTACGCGTAGCACACACATCAATACACTGTCCATTGATATGGCATTAAGGTTCAGCTGGAGAGTCAGTCTCTGCACAAACAAATCACTCACTTACATTTCTTGACATTTCAAACTAGTTTAGGTGATTCATGTTTAATTACGACGCAACACGTCGGCCATTTTGATCAAATGCTAAAGACACAAAATTAATCCGTCTACTTTCCAAGAATGAAAAGAAGGAGCCTGCAAGTATTGAGAGAGAACTATTTTTGCCTCGACGATTCGAACCACTTCTGGTTCATTCTAAAGAGGAACCAAAACTAAACAAACTTGTAAACACAAGACAAGCTTGATGGAAGCCTGGTGTCAAACCGAGAGTGAAATTAAAAAAAAAATGTTGTTTCTGCCCAAACAGAACTGGGACACAGTTGCAACTAAAATTAAAAAAATTAAAAAGCAGAGGGACAAAGGTGTGAACAGTTTCCTGGCACAGGCCTAAGTCTGTGCACACAAAAATGTTCTGTCTGCAGGTCAGTGGTCACCACACAAATTTGACTCTTGGCTTGACTCCAGGCTTCTCTCAAGCCTGTCTTGTATGTATGTTTGTTTAGTGTTGATTCCTTCTTTAGAATGAACCAGAAGTAATTCAAATCGTCGTGGCAAGAATAGTTCTCACTCAACACCTTGTTGGCTCCATCTTTTCATTCGTGGAAAAAAGACGAATTAATTTTGTGTCTTTAGCCTTTAGATCTTACTTAGCGCCTTGTTGGCTCCTTCTTTTCATTAAGAATGTTGGTGGTTTTTTTTTGTACTTTATTCCTTCCACGTTTTTTTTTAATTTGGCGATTTCAAACTCTACAAATAAAAAATAAAAAAATGTATTGCGTACTTTTGCCAAAATTTTGCCCCTGCTCTCTTGGGAAGTATGTGCACGACACTGAACAGTAGCCCTACAAGACGGAATTTAACTGTAGCTTTACAATTTACAGTGGGAAAAAAAATCTGAATTTTCAAGGTATGTTCGAGAAAAATCACACTTTACCACAAACTTCGGACTTTTTTTTAATGTCCACTTGAATTTTCGGTGAAAATATTGTCGTTCATCATCACCAAGTTATGGTTTTGGTTTACATTACTTTCGTCGGATGAAGTAACCGATTCATCGATACATTGTCATGGTCAGGTTTATCTTTGGGGGATAGATAATCTCTATAAACGCAACTTAATTCAACGTCTATGTCATGGTGGCGTTCTTTTTTGGAGGAGTCGGGGGATATCCAACAAAATTGTTAAAAAAAATAATAACAACTCTTTACAGGGAGAAATTCCTTGTACGGGAATTCGTCATATTGAGAGTCAGTAAACCAGTGGAATTCCCTTTTAAGCGTACAGAATTAGGACTGTTCGTAGAATTTGAATTGGGTGGTCTGATCGCTGCCTATTTATCGGTCTGTGTTGGTGTAGTTACAGATGTTGCGCTTTAAGCGTTGCCGGCGGCATCTCCTTACAAATAGGCAACCTTCGCATCCCAACGAACGCGCGCGTTCCCAAAGTGCTAAAGGAAGGTGTACGAAAGCGAACGAGGCGGTTCAGTTGTTGCGCGAGCGGCGATTCCCCGGACAAGAGGGGCCGTTTCCGCCTGGGTGTTATTGTCGCGCTTATCTGTCCTGAACCTCCTTACGGCCCCGCCTATATAGACCGTCGTTGTTGGGGGCTTTTGTGTTTGGTCCTACCAACATTTTCCGCACGCCAGGTTCAGTTTGCATTCAAAGTGCTTGTTTCTGCTCAGCTCTGGGAAAACCCAGTTCTCTTTTGTTTCGCAGGCGAATGTAGATCAATGGCTGCTGGGGCGGATGATCTTGAAGGCTTGGGCCCGTTTAGAAAAGAGAAGGCGGAAAGCCACCACGAGAGAAATGGAAAATTAAAAATAAAAAAAAAAGGAAAAAAAGTTTTTGTTTGTTTCAAGGATCTTAAAGGAGGCTTACTGTGTGGAAAAGTGATGTTGTGAAAGGATGTTCTTCGTGAAAACAAAACTATCGGAGCGTAAATTTATTGTGAAGATGGATCAATTCTTATTCTTTCCTTTTCATTTTTGGCTATCGCTATTGGACGTTCGTGAATTGAAATTGTAACTTTTGTACGCAAGAGAGAATCGACTTCAGGCAAAGGGGCCGGGAGATGAAGCAAGAACGGAAAGGAATTAAGGATAATACAAGCATTTCTCTTTGTAGTAAAATAACTGTAGGATACTCTGGCTGGTACACCTTGCACCACGTGGGTAACTATAACATAATTAAAGGAGACAACAAGTGTTGTGTAAGCTACAACTGAAGAGACAGTGCACATACCATTTTCGTAATCGTAACTGAAGAGACAGTTTACTTCCAGTTGGCAGACTCTTAAATAGCCGTTTACAGTCATGTGACAGGAAGTATGGCATATTAACAATTACAATATAAGCAAGCAAGCTAGCCTAGTAGAGTTAGTTAAGTCAAACTATGATCGTTTACAAAAAAGAACCTAACTTGAAAGCGGCCATTGTTGTGCCACAAGTAACGACACCACAATAACAGTCGGGTGTACGGTCTTAAAGAGCACTAAAACTTATATTTCGACATCATTTTACGCGCGATGTCATTCTCAGAGCAAAATCTTCCAGTTTTCCTTGTTTCTGCTTATACCATATTACGAATAGGTTGGCCAGCGAAATGAGGTGATGTAGCTCTATTTTGAGATAGTTTACAGTCGCCTGGCATATGTTATCACGAGAGTATTACTTTGCATTACTGGCTGCAGATGACATGACGTCATTCAGATGATCGACTTCACTATACAGTACGGGAACAATGTTTCGGTTCAGTTTCGGTTCATTTTTCAGTTTTTTAGCAAGCATTGTTTTTTTTACGAGTTTTTTCATTTTTTTTTTTTTTTCAAGTATTGTCGACTATATTCGCCAAGAAGAGGGCTAGTCATCGTAAAACATGCGGGAGAAAAAAAATCAAGTACGAAGGCCAACCACGAGCTTTGTGAGATTGCCGGTATGTCCCTTTTGCTCTGTTCGGCTTCGAGTTGTATCTTAATGGAGTGTCAGGCACTACAGACATACCACATACCTTGAAGAATACACGCAATGCTGTCAGAAATCCTGGGATTAACCGAGCCCCTTTGGCTTTCCTACCTGTACGATTTAAACGGGACGGAAAGCCAATGGACTCGAGATTGGTTATATAAATATGGATGCAAACCTATTTACGTTGCCTTTTGGACTTTTATGTCAGACTGCCTGAGCGGGGAACCGAACCCAGGCCCTTTGAAATCAAAGACCAAGGTCCTACTGCTGAGCCAGACTGACACGGCCGTCAGTCCAAAAGGCAGCGTAAATAGGTTTGCATCCATATTTATTCTACCTGTACGATTGCCTCAATATATCTGGAATCATAATCTTAGTCGATCATAGTATTGTAATCTTGTGTACTTGCATGGTTGCTGGGGCATCCGGCCAATCTTTTGAGTCTGTTTAACCTTCCATAGATGGGCATATGTAGTAGGTGGAGTGTAGAAACCTTCTTTTGGAAATCCTCATCGGCAGGTGTGGAAAAGTTGATCTTGGACATCACTGTCACACACAAAAAAAATCATCACTCTGGGGTCATGTCTTGGGGTGCCCCAATGGCCTTCAAGTTTAACATTGTACGGCAATGGGGGAATGGCGAAAAAAGCAAACGTGATGATTCACTAATTGTTTAAAAAAATTAATTTTAACATTATCTCATTTGAAACACTTAGAAACTAAGAAAGGTAGCCGTAATTGCCCCCCCCCCCAAAAAAAAATATATATATATTTATGTGCAATAGTGTAAGTAGTAGTTATGGGCCAAAATTGCCCAAAAAGTCATTTTGGCCAATTTTCGATGCTGAATTATTCCCACAGTTTTTAAGAAAAATTTAATTCTCTGCAATTACGGCATGCTAACATAGTGTCTCAGAGAATCGAATGAGATAATCTTAAAAATTAGATTTTAAAAATGTAAAATCATCATTTTTGCCTTTTTCGCTGTTCCGCCTATTGCCCATTTACAATGTTAAACTTGAAGGTCCTTGGGGCACCTGAAGACATGACCCCAGAGTGATGAATTTTTTTGTGTGTGATAGTGATGTCCAAGAGCAACTTTTCCACATCCTGCCAGGTTTCTACACTCCACCCTAATATTTCGGCCTTGTTGTTTCATTTCCGGTACATGATTCTCGAAGCTTCTACAACTTTCCATTACTTACAATACTTTGCTATTAAGCGGTGGTCAGGGATAACAAAAAACGCATAACAAAAAAAGTCCGAGCGGGAAAAATCAGTTAGTCTCCAGGCTAGCCGTTTGGCTGGTCCTCTTCCCCTGCAGGGTCCTCCAACTTAAGCCATGTTCGCATTACAGTCTCTCCTCTCCTAACCTGGGTGACCACTCACTTAACTTGAAAACGGAGGTCGCCATTCGCATTACCTTACATCGTCTCTCAAACTCATTTATTTCTAACCTTTTCCCCTCTACGACCTCCTCCACCACCCCCTACACACACATACACATGGTCTCACCCAGGTTTTACCTAGAATTTTGTATGACGATAATTGTAGCTATTCGTTCGCACTTGCTTTTCAGTCCACCTCCCTAGCCCCGAGGGCACAGTTCATCTAGCTAGAACAGGGAAAGGACCTCTCACACAATTTAGGGAGCTCCCCCAACTTAGGCAAGGTAGACGTCGTTCGCATTACAGCTCTTATTCCCTAAGTAGGCGGCCCCGGATGAAGTTAGGAGAGGAGATTTGGTAGTGCGATTAAGGCTTTAGGGTCTCTTTCTGCTGTGAAGCCTTCTTTCCTCAACCTAAAGTAAGCCGATTTCCTAAACCTAATTTAGGCCTAACGTTCCCAACCTAATTTAAGCCTAAAGTTCCTAAAGTTAACGCAATTGGTTCAGTCTAGTTTCATGCTCTCCCACTTTAGCTATTTTCGACACACAGTTCTAAGAAAATAGTTTTAAATCTTGTTTCGTATATCCTCCAATTGCCGTACAAAGGGAATAATGAAATCAGTAAAGAGGTAGGAGATGCAGAGCTCAAAGGATCCTCACCACTCACTCGACAGATGAGAGGAACGATTGGGAAAGACACCCACAAGGACATGACTGCTGGTCTCGGAGATAACTTGAAGGCAGTGGATGAGGTGGACAAGGACAGTAGGCGTCCGTCAGTGCCCTGGGGTTCCAAAGGGACCCGGGGACAGCGAGAGGACTTGCCTAATAACGCGGCCCAGCAGCGCCCTGGGGGTTCGATGCAGCATCTCCCACGAGCCCACCACGTCAGAGATTATAGCCCATTACCATTGATTGGGACTGGGACAATGACACCGAAATCCTCTTATAGCGCTTTAGTGATAACGCCGTGAATGAAACGGATGGCGCAGCTTCAGTAGCTTTCGCCAAATAATGGAGGAACCTGTAAAGTGAAATTTAGCGAAGCCGTTCGCAAATGACGCCACGTGAAGAAGGCTGAGACATGATTTCCTACATAATGAAAGTGGTTAGGCTACTAATTGTTGTTAATTTTAATGCACGATCAGTATGTTGGCATGCCAGTATGACATGCATTGCACTGTAGTGTCTAATGTTACACACAGAGGCGTAACAAACTTGGATGGGCCACTACGCAAAGTTTCTGTGGCTGCCCCCCCCCTCCCCCAAAAAACTGATTTTTCAGCAAATATGTAATGTGAGTCAGTAGCTCATTCAAGAATTGTTGGAAGGTGGAGAGTGAAAGGAAGAGGAGTATTTTCCAACTGAAGTTAGTTGGAATACCATAACTATGACTGACACTTGGCTTTAAAAGCATAATGGAGGCTGTAGACTGTAGGTTTACTTAATTAGATTACAGGTGCCTATTATTGCCTAAAACTGGCTACTACTATTACAAAGAATTTATAGGGTTTGGGAGGAGAATTTGTAGCTCTAAAAAGTCCCTATTGGAATACGTTAGATTCGTCCCTGTTAGTTCAGTCCGAGTTTTCAGAGGGCGCCACGTGTTTTATCTGGTAATTTTTGTTCATTTTTCAGCCCAAATCTAAAGTAAACTAAATTACTACTAAGCTAGGCTGAATAATAATTCAATATAAGCTAGTTTAGTTTAGTTTAATTTTAGATTAAATACTGAGTAGAAATTCTAACATAAAACACGTGGCGCCCTCTATAAACTAAGACTGAACTAATGCGAATATATCTAAGGCGTTTCAGTATGGATCTCAGTCACAAATTCTCCTCCCCAACCCTATAAATTCTTGCTGTTACGCAGGTTAGTTGAAATAGGGACAGTGCAAATGCGCTCTCCCCCCCCCCCCCCAGAAATCAACTACTAACATCGTGACGATTAGTGGACCCTATACCTTGTTTAATATTATGCTTTTGATATGCATCCATACTATTTATCAAGCTTTCACACAAAGTGAACAATTTTTTTTGGGGGGGGGGAGGAGGGGGAGGTGGGGGGGGGGGGGAGTTAGGGTATCGACCTGCTACCATAGCTATTTGTTTCCAGTTACTCTTCATGTGCAACCATACCATCTTTCATGCTTTCTACACAAAGTTTGGACTTAACATTTTTTCATGGGATTTCCTTCTGACTGAATAAAAGAAGATTTTTAGATTTTTTTTATTAATAGATAAAACTCTGGCATGAAATAACAGAGAACGCAATGGTGAACATGATCGTATTTTTACATTTTTTCTTTCGTTCACTGTTTAAAGCTAAACAAATTGCTGAAGTAGCTAAAAATTTAATTTCGACTGAATTTAGTTAAAATTTGTATGCCCATATGTATACTACCTCCTTTTGATTTTGACAAAAATATATGGCTTATTATGGACAACTCTTTTTGCAGTCAGTAAGTGTGTTGCCTTAACTTCATTAAACAGTTGTTACAAGATCAGAATTGAATTCCATTGCGACGAAATACGGTACCAAAAAGGCTGTCAATGTTATTTCAATGGGACATTTTTCCTCCTACTTTTTTAGTTAACACACTGCCCACCAGATTGCACCATGAATCAATGCTACTATCTGGTGTTAGTAAGGTTACAAAGGACTGTAGAAAGATATTCCATCTGGTTTGGATACATTTCATTGCGTGTAAATGAAAACTGAAGAATACAATAGGCCTTCCTATAACGTTAGAAAGAACTGTATAAAGGTATTGCGTTTGGTTAGGCTACATTTCATTTCATTTCGGGCCAACTACCACATCATGCAGCTAGAGCCACCGAACATTGCTGAAGCTCTTCTCAGACGATTTTATTAGACGACCTCAATATGATTAATACTGCGCGCATTTTTAAGATGATTACCACATCATCCATTTACAGTCATCTGACATTTCTGAATCATCTAACCAAAGAGAAAATCACATCGTAATCATGCTTTCAGCGAGATTCCTGCAAGGAGGACATCTTCACTCTGCACAAGTCGTGGTTAAGATTTTCTCTCGCGCTTGTCTACCCGTCTCCTTCAACATCAATCGAGCCAACGAGTGGAGAGGTAGCTTAATGGCACTCCTTAGCTCCGTCTTAAATGCAGCCCAAATTACATGTGTTACACTCCCGTCTTGCGCTGGCAATTAGAGGATTCACTTAGAAGTGGCCAGCCTCGACCCCTTAGCTGCTTACAGCGCGTCTCGGTTCTAAGCGCCAGATCTGGTGGGTGTCTAATCAAAGTTGAAACGTGCCATAAAATTTAATTTAATGCGTTCGTTCCCGTTCCCGTTCCCGTTCAGTTTCAGCGCCAGCTGTAAGACCACAAGGAGACTAAAATAAGAAAAAGGAGAGACTCGAGTTTTAAGGAACCAGAAGGGAACAAAGCCAAGATGCAGACCGCGATGAATTGCGGAAAATAAATAAATAACAAGACGAAATGATGCAGCGTGAGCCGTTGCAAACGTATAGCATCCACCATCCTTCTGAAGTTGCAGAACGTGGTGGAAAAAAGTTAAGAAAACAAGTTCGATAATTTGCTTTAAAGATGATTAAATTTACTAGAAAAAGTAAACCCCTCCAATCCCCCAAACCCGACCCCCCCCCGCCAAAAAAGCGATCGAGGCTGAAACAGTACGTCAGACGACTAACTGTTTGCAACTTGAGATGGCTTCTTAAAAACCAAAGTTCTTACTGACTTTCTAAAAGTCGCGGTTCATTATTGAAAAACTAGCGTAATAAATGACTTGTAATCCTACATTGTTTAATCCTACCCTACCCCTTTTATTCTTATCCTACCCTTTTTAATCCTATCCTACCCCTTTTATTCCTATCCTACCCTTTTTAATCCTATCCTACCCTTTTTAATCCTATCTTACGCTATTAATCCTATCCTACACTGTTCAATCCTATCCTACACTGTTTAAACCTATCCTACACTTTTCAATCCTATCCTACATTTTTAATCCCACCCTACGCTGTTTAATCCTACTTACGCTGTTTAATCCTACCATACAGTTTAATCCTATCCTACACTGTTTAATCCTATCCAACACTGTTTAGTCCTATCCTATACACTGTTTAATCCTATCCTACACTGTTTAATCCTATCCTAACTGTTGCTACAATTGTTCCTACACTGTTACCCTCGCAGAATCATTGTTGCTTGTTCCAAAGAGTTCATTCAGCAAACAAGGGAAATGATTGATTACAACGACGATTTTGCTTAATTTCCGTACGAATAAAAATATGCATTTGTAATGTGTGAGCGTTTCGTCTGTACGGGCTGCACCCCCAAACGTATTGCTGCAGCTTCGTTGCTTGATAAGGAGCACGAACCCAAACTGGGTTATCTTGGTTGCAGCCTCGAACGCTTCTGAAATCTGCAGTTCATTGTTTCAAAACTAGGGTAATAACTATTACGTATACCTGTTTATTTTAAGCAATACCTAAGATTCTACTTATTACTCCTACTTTACGTACATTTTAAGCCCAACCACAAGTCCGTGAGACCTCTGTTAGCCGAGATATTCGAAACGAGTACACCCAGACTACAAAAATGCACCCAGTGGCGTAACTACGTTTGGCGAGGCCGGTGGCAAATTAGCTTTTGGGCCCCCTCCCCCCCCCCCCCCCCTCCCTTCCAACATTGATGTACAAGATGGTCCATAAAAAATGATCACGAGTGAAAAATCTTTGAGGTCATACTTTTTCACATTTTTTTTTTATTGTGAAAATAGGAACCATTTTTTAGTACTCCAGTCAGGTCCCTATTTTCGTTTTCACGAAAGAAGTCCTGCCTGCATGGCATCGGCTCCAGAGACAGACTTCACCCCATTCGTTCGTGGCAGCTCAACGTATAGAAAGCTCGCCTCGCTAAAAGCTTCCTGCCACTTTTATAAAAGAAAACTAAAGCCATTTTTTAAAGGTAAATAGTTTTTTATGATCAATTTTATTTTCTTTCGGGGGACGCCGGTGGCATGCTGCCACCCTTGCCACCTTGTAGCTACGCCACTGAATGCAACCAGCAAATTAACCAACCAACATTCTTCAATTTGGTGCTAGTGCTACGCTCGCTTCGCTCCACCAATAAACACCGATGCAAATCTATTTCCATTGCCTTTTGGACTTAAATTTCAGTCTGCCTGAGAGGGAATTGAACCCTCGACCTTTTGAAAGGAAAGGCCGAAGTTCTAGCCAGTTTGGCCTTCCGTCCTGCTTATTAGAGATAAGTGAACCATCTCTGCAACATTTCCTGTTGAACCATTTCCTGCAACACTGTCGCATTGAGTTCTTATTGACCAAAAGGTTTCGGAGGAAACGGAATGCTAACCATGATAAAATAGAATGTAGAAAATATAGGAACGTCACAAATATTTGGAAAAATTAACACAAGCCTAACAGTGGACTCATGAATTAAGAATTTTATGTACTGTACTGTTCATAAATTACTAAATTCGAACTAAAGACTTTAAACCTTACGCAGTGCGAAATAATTTGCCCCGGACACCCCGAGCAAATTTAACAGCAGCTACAGCCCAATGGTTAGCGTCCTCGTCTCCAAATCACGTGAACTGCGTTCGAATCTCGCGACTGACCTAACAAAAAATCACTAGAACTAATTCGGGACTGAACGGGTTACGCAATGATTTTCTTGGCCCGGATAAGGCGGTATCCCAGCCGTTGCATCAAGGCCAGCGTGAGTCCGGACCAGAGTGGTACATCATGTTGTTAAGTGGGTCAAGGTGACCTGATGGTCAGAACGAAAATCTCATACGCCATAGGTCCTTGGTCCGAGCCTGACTTCTGGCATTTTCGGGAAGTGAAGCACCCTGCGATTCCTCGGGTTCCTAGGAATTTCCGATTAGAAGTATCAGGCAAAAGTGTCCCTTTCTCGTTCTGGTACCATGTAACGAAATTAGCAAATTGGGATAGCAATAATTGAAGGCAGGAGTCTGGGAAATTTAGGGCTGGACTTTAGGGTTAAGTTAGGCATAAAAGGATTCTGACTTTAGGCATATGTTAGGCTTGAAACTACCAGAACTTTAGCTTGTATTAGGTTAGAAAAAGGCTTACTGGCACAAAGACTCCCTAGACTTGGGGACCTCCTAGCAGGGGACAGGAGAGGATCAGCCAGGAGGCTGGCCCGAAAGCTAACTGATGTTGCATGCTGGCTCTGTTGCTAAATAACAGAAAGGTTACCACTGACAACCGCAACGTAACAAAGGTATTTTGGGTAATCGAAACTTCTAGAAGGTTGTAAGTAGCAGGAAACGGAAATGAACCTAAAATACATAGATACGCTCACCTACGCGGGATCATGGAGATAAAGACTTAATAGCCATAGGTCCCAGCAAACATTGGCAAGCTAACAAGATTCGCAACATCATAGCTTCGGCTGGGAACACGTCAAAACCTTCAATGTTGAGGACAGTGCTTATGAAGTGTAGCGTATACGGAGCCTGGGATTTTTTGTGAAAATAAGTAAGACGTGTAAAATAACGGCAAGCACTAACAAATTAGTTAACCACCTCAGAAAGGAAAAGATAGAATTACAAGCCATATCTAGCATGACTCTACACTGCAGAGTAGCTTGTAAGTTGTAACACTTTTCGCACACAGCCAGAAGACGATATGCCACGACTCCTCAGCTTTCTGAATTGCAGCCTACAAAATGCAAGTTTATCAGTCCG